>CM046839.1:42833404-43017565 GCA_025618425.1 Heliocidaris tuberculata | reverse complement strand
AGAGGAATGGATGTAGAGAATATAAACAACAGAAAGAGAGAGAGAGTGGAATAAAAGATAAAAGAGTTTCTTTTGATGTTAGTGTTTCCATTTAGCTTATTGTTTTATTATTAGAACTTAAATATAGTTGTAAATTAATTACTATGGCCTAGTTACGTATATTTTGTGTATGGAATATTGTCATCATAGAGGTAGCTCATTACTTATTCTATAGCAAGAAATTGGTAGTAGTTATATATTTCTATAAGTAATCGAGTGAAGATTCACCTACACGTATTATAATTCTCAAATTCAATCAGACACTTTACAAGTCATGTATGAGCAATAGTGCAATACATGCGTTCAATCACATCCTACAATACACATGAGAAGTATTCAAAAAACAGAATTATGAATTTTCCCAATATTGGGCCCCGGGCCCTCCCATCACAAAATCATTGATCCGGCGCTGGCCCCCTCCCTCACAAAATCCTGGATCCGCCGTTGGACATGGTGGATGGTGAAGGCAGGCCCTATCATGCCCTGCCCTCACTCTCTGCAGCCAGTGGCATAGAAAGGTCCCAAATACAATGAAAATAAAAATGATTGATGCATTCACATAATCCCGCATCACCCATCCAATCCTACAGCCCTGCTAGTGCTATCTATACTGTGAGTTTATTTTTCTACAATGGAAGAAAAAAAAAAATGAATGATGCATTCACATAGTTGTAAAATTAATTACTATGGCATAGTTATGTATATTTTGTGAATGGAATATTGTTGTCATCATAGAGGTCGCTCATTACTTAGTCTATAGCAAGAAATACAATTTTAGTTAGAAAATTGGTAGTAGTTATATATTTTCTATAAGTAATCGAGTGAAGATTCACCTACACATATCATAATTCTCAAATTCAATCAGACACTTACATGTATGAGCAATACATGCGTTCGATCACATCCTACAATACACATGAAAAGTATTCAAAAAACAGAAGTATGAATTTTCCGAATATTGGCCCCCCTCCCGGCCATCACAAAATCATTGATCCGGCGCTGGCCCCTCCCTCACAAAATCCTGGATCCGCCGTTGGACATGGTGGATGGTGAAGGCAGGCCTATCATGCCCCTGCCCTCACTCTCCTGCATCCAGTGGCATAGAAAGGTCCCAAATACAATGAAAATAAAAATGATTGATGCATTCACATAATCCCGCATCACCCATCCCATCCGTCACCCCTGCTAGTGTTATCTATGCTGTGAGTTTATTTTTCTACAATGGGGGGGGGGGGGGGGGGGGGGGGGAATGAATGATGCATTCAAAATCCTGGGTACGCCACTGCTCTGACATACGGTAGGATGAATTCAATGTTAACTGTAGTTTTAAAAAATGGTAAGTATACTATTTTCAATCTTTTTTATATTTTTTAATCTTGAAATAAGCAGCGCTCGGTAAGGTATTTACTGCTAGACTCTTCGCTGGGAGTTCAACCAAGCCTTATATACAGCTCAGCCTCAGACTGTGGGCGCTGCTGTGACAGATTACCAGCGTTGTAAAGAAGAATGTCATCATTTTAAAACTAAATACAGATCGAATAGGCAAAAACAGAGCCCACAAATACTATACTCAAACATTTTTTTTTTTCTCAAACAACGTCACTCACATCCAAAGTTAACCTTAAAATCTCGAAAAAACAGCTTTTACTGCAGGTTTCTTCCCCGTAGTTATTTCAAGCAGCCAAGGCTGCAGTGCATGCTGGTACGCTCAGAGCAGAGTGCAACGACGCCGCGACAGAGTCCGGCTAAAAAAGAGAAGAATTTCATCAGTTAACTATACAGAGAACATGTTATAGAGACAAACAAAGTCTATAAATACAGTTTCTAACATTATTTAGTTCTAAAAAAATATAAACTCACGTCCAAATTCATCTAGAATGTATGAGTTCACTCGGGAATTCGCGGTCATCTCATGTTGAGTGCTGTACAGTGTATTGTTGTATTGTTTGCCTTGTATAGGGTTGTGTGTATAAGTCGCGTCGCACTGAGCTTGCATTGAGATTGCACCGCAGTCTGGTGGGTGCTACTCCTACATGGTATACTAATCACAAAGCGGACTATGACACAAATCCTACGTACATACCACGGACCTCTACTGAACATACCCATGGCATAATTATTTTCTTACGTGGGTTCCCCCGGTGAGAGATACAGAGTCTGCACTACGTACCGTTCGCCGGACGCACGCGCAATCGTCGTCTGATTCGGTCGGCGGCGAGGCAAAGCACGCGGGCCAATGGGGTTTGGTCGTTCAGGAGATCGCTCACCTGCTGCCAACGCGACGTCGTCGTGCAACGCGAAGGGGGCGACAACCATGCGGACGGCCAGGCCGACCGGTCAGGACGGAAGGCGGCTCGCGGCGGGCAGCGGAAAAAAATTCTATAGGGTCCAACGGCCCCTCCTGCAGCGCGTGCAAAGTCAATCGGGGCGGGCGCGGGACCTCCCGCGTCGCCTTAGCGTATTAATTATTATAGATTTTTCATTTCCAGACTTGTCAAATCTATGATGCCTTCCGTACCATTCGTTTATAATTATATGCATGGGTTCTTACACCTACACATACCGTACCGACAGGGGCGGCACTTTGCTGGGGGGGGGGGGGGGGGGAGGAAGCACAGTGCCCCCATCATTGTTAAATTTAGTATACCGGCCCCCAAAGTGCTCCCTTTCTCTCTGATAAGTGCCCTTTTTTACTACTAAAAGTGCCCCTTTTCCTTTCTAATAAGTGCCCTATCCCTTTCTGATAAGGGCCCTTTTTCAAATCTGATAATTGGCTCCTTATCTCTAATAAGTGCCCTTTTCTCCTGGTAATTCATATAATTGCCTATTTATTTTTTTTTGTAAGTGCCCCTTTCTCCTCCTGATAAGTGCATGCCCTCTTTTCAAATATAATGATTGTCCCCCTTTTCTCCCTAATATGTGCCCATTTCTCCCTTGATAAGTGCATTTTTCATTCTGACAGGTGCCCCTTTAAAGAGTACCTATTTTCCCCTTCTGATAAGTGCCCATTTTCAAATCTGATAATGCCTTCTCTTTACTTCTGATAAAAGTGCCCTTTTCCTATCTAATATGAGTCCTTTCCTCTTCTCATGAAGGCCTCTTATAAGTGCCTCTTTCTACCTCTGATAAGCGCTTTTTTCTCTTCTGATAAGTGCCCAGCCCCATTTACTTACTTTCCAACTGTTTCTTAATTACAGAAAGAGGCATATCTAGCTTCAAAGAATCGGTGCAGCTTTATATAGTAACAGGTACGGTACACATATACTACAACTACAATTTACATGCAAGGCAGTGGAGTTGGAGGCAAGAGGGGCATATAATGCCCTTCACTCGAATCAATATGTCCATGATTTACACTAAGTATAAGGGCAAATTTTTTCTGAAAATTTCCCCTAAACTCGGTTGCTACGCTCGCTCGCTCTTATATTATAATGAAATCAAGCAGATCACAAAAAATATGCTGATATCGATGTAATAATCCTAAAAAAAAACGACAGGGTTAATGTGCGAATTAAAAGATCATATAGACTTCACACCCCCCCCCCCCCCCCCCAAATTAATTAGCTGTTTTCATTTTCATTATATCTCTGTAATTAATGCAAAACCCAAGGACTTCAGCATTAGAAAAAAAGAATTATTAGACCGTTACACACAACTGCTAATTGGGGAATTAAGCTGAAGAAGTGTTCAGAACCACGGCACAATTAAAAGGAAGAAGATGAAGTTGATTATGTATTAATTTGTAGGGTAATACTAATGTCACAACATGGTCCCTGCATGTTTTTGCTTTATGTTCACCCTTTGTAGGTTCCCTTTTTCTACAAAATTGCCCTTTTTGGCTGCGGTGCCCCCCCCCCCCACTTTGAAAGACGTTCCGCCGCCCCTGCATACCAACTAGCACCTGTTTACGTATCCTCATTCTTACTTGCATGTAAATTGGCTTTTTTTTTTTTAAATAAAGGCCTGTTGAATTTGAAAGAGTAAACATAGGAGGTGGAGGAGTATGTCTAAATTTTACAAAAAGGTTCCTCAAATTCGCCAACAAGCGTAAAAGATTAATTTGCCGATGGATCTTCAATTTTTTTCCCAACCGTAACTGAAGCAAACAGACAAAAAGGAAAAAAAAAAAAAAACATTAAACCAATTAACTAATAAAAATAGAAATGGTCAATAATTTTAAAGATTTAACTACAGCCTATAAAAATTCAAAATAGATAATAAGATAAAAAGATATATTTTAGTGGGGTAGAGATCGATGGGGTTATACACCCACCTTCTTCTTATTCGCTTGATTTCCTCCAGTTTGGAGAAGTTTGTGCAGGATTTTGTAATGGAATCGTATTGTTACATTGATGAGATTGTCCTGTTTGTTCTTGTTTTGTTGTTACTTCTTGATTTTCCTTAAAAGTTATATTTGCATGAAATACTGATGTACGGTATGTCAATAAAGTTGAATGAATAGATACAAAACAGTAAATGGTACCGTACTCATCACTATTTATTTTCATACATATACGATACAAATCTTTGTTCTTAGACCAAAGTTCAAATTGGCTATGCAGGATCAGGCGTCATTTCAATCTTCTGTGACTAACTGTGCACCTTATAGGCACAGCCACAGTGGGCACAGCTAGCTAGCTACAGATCTGCCGCGCGCGCCGCACGCACACAAACAGCTAGCAAAAACATACCGTAGATCTACATGTATAATCTACACCGGTACCATTTCCTGCCTCGACTCACAAAACGACCATATATATAGCGGAAAACAATCTTCCGATTTTGTCCAACTCCAAGTCTGTTGCGTTTCGACTGTAATAACGCTCGGTAAGTTAAAAAAAAGAAAGAAGAGATGATCTTTTTAGGGAAATGGGGGTAGAATTTCTACTGAATGAGTGACACTGACAACTTGCATGCTCAGCCTTGAAGTTGACTGTGTCTGTTGTTGAGTCTTGAGTTGAAGTCACTTGAAGTTGAAGTGAGTTGAACTCAATTCAATTCAATTCAAAACAGCATTTATTTCCTTCTGATTTGTTACATACATGGGCCATCTCATGAAATAAGCCACCGGTCATCGAGTGTGTACACACACACTGCCGTGTAAAGTCAATGGAGGATGTGAACCCTCATAGACATAGGCATTTACATGCAATAAACTGCATGTACGTGAATGCAGGGTGGCTTGTTTCACGAGAATGCCCATACATGGGATACAAGCATAAGAAAAACTGGCCATCTCGTGAAATAAGCCACCGGTCATCGAGTGTGTACACACACACTGCCGTGTAAAGTCAATAGAGGATGTGAACCCTCATAGGCATTTACACGCAATAAACTGCATGTACAAAGTGAATGCGGGGTGGCTTATTTCACGAGAATGCCGAAAAACGTTTAAGTACAATAATTGAAGGAGGCATGGTCCCTGAAAAGCATAACAATGCTTGTGATTGGGGATAGCCAGGAGGATGCGGGCTAACTCGGCACTACTACTAGGGCGAACTCGGCCTTGGCGGAAAATCGCCGCGGAGTGAGCCCAGAGAGTCAAAGTGATCGCAAACACTTGTGGTGAATTTCGCATTTAATTGCACATTTCAAAACACTTAAATTCAAATTATTTGATATCAATGTGTAAAATGATTAGCAGAGAAGTGATGTTAACACTTAACAGTTTCAAGAAGTAAAATTATGCAAAACATGAAATTTAAGGCTGAAAAAGGGTACAGTGCGTAGCGTGGACTTCAACTCTTGAAACATAGTCACTGCGCAGTGCCGAGTTCGCCCTAGTGCCGAGTTAGCCCGACCCCAGCCAGGATCACACCACGTATAGTGGTCATATTGACCACTACGCGGGACGAATGCAAAAATACTAGTCATTTTCTATTGCATGTACTTAAGGTATGGGGGGAAAAATAAGATAAATATTTAAAATACTTCCTTTCAAATTCAGCTCTATGAAATCTCACTCCTACCTTAAATGGCCGTTAGGAAGAACTTCTGATATTTCCCGCAAAATCCAAACTCAAAATCATGTCCAAAACCTAAGAAATCCTTGCCAATTTTTTTCGCGATCGCATGTTTTCACGCTGCCGATGTTTTAGACTGAACTCGCGTGGGACTACGCGTATGAAAACCACACTATTGAAACAAAGGTTGTGTCTTTTTCCCATAGGTTTCACACGTTCGGAAATACAGTACCTTTTTCAAGGGACCAAAACGCTGCGTCGTTGGGAAGGGGTTCACTCGGAAGGGAATATCGTATTACATCTATGTTGTCTTTTTAAAATTCCATCAACTTCTTTTTCTGTAGGACTTTGAGCATTCAGTAAGTTTGACAGATAATTGTTTGATATTTTATTTGCTATCGTTGATTTTCTGAAAAGTGTTCGGACACTGGATCCACCACCATATAAGTTGTGTATTTATTCGAGTGCATACATGTAGTTCGCAATGAAACTCTGCTTAAGTTTAAGGGAAAAACTTTGTTCAGATAAGGAGCACACGATTCTATTTGGTAACTCGTTCCATAATTTTGGTCCTTTATAGCGTACATTATATTGAAATGAGAGTTTTTTATGCCTAGGTATGTGGATCTGATTGGAAGATCTTGTATTATGATCATGAAAATCACAGTTGTGATTAAACATACTGCAAATATGAGATGGAAGTTGGGAATTTACACATTTGTACACGAAACAGCATTGTTGGAAAGCATTAATGTCTGCTAAAGTTAACAATTTCAATGAGTGAAACAATGGTTTTGTATGTGTACATGGAGGAGCGCCTGATATTATTCGAATTATTTTTTTTCTGAAGGAAGCACAACTTGTTAAGACTTTTAGGAAAAGTGTTACCCCAAACAATGTTACAGTATGTAAAGTAAGGAAGAACAAGTGAGCAATAGAGCATACAAAGAACATTATTCGGGAGATAAGAAGCGAGTCTGTAGATTATACCAACACTCTTTGACACTTTAGATTTAACTGCACGAATATGTGACTTCCATGATAAACGACTATCAATATAGACTCCGAGAAACTTAGTTTCATCCACTCTAGGTAGGACCACATTTTTAAGTTTTATCTCTTTATGGGATAAGTCAATCATCTGGTGGAGTTGCGAAATATGATGTAGTTGCACTTCTTCAGGTTGACAGAAAGTCTATTCGCGGCAAACCACTTATAGACATTATCAAGATTGTCATTAACCACTCTGAATAAATTTTCTAAATTATTATCACTGTACAAAACTGTAGTATCATCTGCATACAAAAAGTACGATAGTGCATCGGATGACATATGTATATCGTTGACATATAGCAAAAATAATAGTGGTCCTAACAATGAACCTTGAGGAATACCACATGTAACGGGCAAGAAGTCTGATTGAGAAGTTCCATATTTTGTGCACTGCTGACGATTTGTTAAGTAATTTCTTAACAATTTGTGGGCAGTTCCACGGAATCCATAATGGTATAACTTTGATAAGATCATAAGAGGATTTGTGATTAATTGTATTGAACGCTTTTGATAGATCAATGAACACACCCAAAGCATAACAGTTATTTTCAAAAGCATCACCAATAGTGTTTGCTACTTCAAGTAATGCCATAGAGGTTGAATAATTTTTACGAAAGCCATATTGATTTTTAAAAAGAATGTTGTTCTTTTCAATGAAAATATAAATCCTGTCGTATACTATACGCTCTAGTATCTTAGAGAATACCGAAAGAACAGAAATTGGTCTATAGTTACTCAGCACTTGTTTATCACCATTTTTAAAGATTGGGGATACTTTTGCAAGTTTCAGTCTATCTGGAAAAATTCCATTTTGTAAGCAGAGATTGAATATGTGACAAAGAGGTTTGCTAATTTCATCAATAACCACTTTGACAATCTTTGGACAAAATTCATCCAAACCAAGTGCCTTATTATTTTTCAAGGTTTTTACTATTTTTATTATTTCATATTCTGTCACCTGTGATAAAAATACTGAGTTCCTGATAGGCTCATGTAAATAATCACTATAGTTTATTCCATTTGGTGGTATCTGTTTGGCAAGAGAAGGGCCTATATCAACAAATAACCTATTAAAACTATTTGCAATTTTACGGGGGTCGTTCTATATTTCGCCATTGCAATTCATCATACAATTTGCATTCACTTTTTCTGTTTTTTTTATCAAGGAATTTATTATCTGCCATGTACCCTTTATGTTACCTTTACACTTGAAATTTGTCTTTGTAAAAATATATTTGTGTAGATTTGTGTAGAAATTTAGCATATAACTTGTGTTTATATTTTATTGATTGTAGAAGACCATCAGTCATCCATGATTTTAACTTTCTCTTCTTTTTCTTTGGTACTTCATACGGAAAATGCTTGTCATATGCTTTTTTAAAATTTTAATTCAAGAGAGTCATATGCCTCGTTCATGTTTTCAGAAAAGAAAATATCCTGCCAAACTAACTGTTGGATTTCTCTCTTAAATTTAAACTCTTCAACATTTCTAGCATTCATGTTTCTGCACGGGATGTTCTGGAGAGAGTGTGTCTGACTGTTCTTATTGATTTGAAGAGAGGTTATTTGGAATATAGGTAAATGATCAGTGACGTCACAATACAAAATTCCACTGGAAGAGGGTAAATCAAAATTATTTGTGTAAATATTATCTAGGAGGGTAGCAGTGGATGAGGTTATTTTTGTGGGCCTATGAATTAACGGTAAGGAGAAATTACTAAATCACTCACTTACAATGTAGATCTAAGTGGGTAACTAGTATACAGATATTGACTGCTCATGAGGATGATGGTGGAAATTATCACTCCCAAGGTGGTGTCCATACCGGCCCTTCTATCACCCCCGAGGCGAAGAGGGAGTGATAATTTCAACCACCATCCGATTACAGAGCAGTCCATATTTGTTTGGCAGTGTATACAAGGTAGAGACACACGCGTGTGGCTGTATACACTCGTCCCGCTCTTGAAATTCACTGACATAGAAAAATATACAATGTTTGTATGTCATTGAATTTCAAGAGATAAAACCTTCATGATGAAGTTTTGCAACATGTACCATTGAATAAATATACACATCGCTCGTGCTATGCACTTGCTATCTAAGTGCTGCGCCGCTGCTCTGCGTAGAGTCTAAGTAGACGCGTGTGGCTGTATCCTCAGGCCCGGCGAGTGTATACAGCCACACGCGTGTGGCTATATACACTGCCTATTTGTTTGATATACCTCATCCTTTTCATCCTTTTCATCCTCATCCTTTGCTAAGTCACTCGCCATGTTGAATTCTTACGCCCTGCACGTATATTGATTAATGTAGTCGTAGCCTAGCAACTCGCGAAAGCGCTCTTAAAACCTGAACCAAATTTTGTGTACATACGTCAGTAGAGGCGCACAGCCGATATCGGAGACTCTCTCCCATTTGGGAGACTGTCTCTCATATTGGAGACTTAGCTTACAAAAGGATAAAAGAAACAACACCAACAACAAGGCAGTTTATCCCAGCCAATTTTTTGCCTGACTGAGGTCAGAAACCCATTTGTTTTGTGTGTGGGTCATAACAAAAAATGTTATGAAAACAAAAGTAGACGCTGAATCTTTGAAGTAGACGGTCAAAAGGGGTAATTTTTCATGAGGAATCTGCTTAATCACATTTTCATTTTGCGCCGAGGTAATCCCTTTGCTGCAAATGTAAACAAAGAAAATTGATCTCCCAAATGGGAGACTGTCTCCAACATTGGCTACCAAAAATATTTATAAAAGTCACTGATAACAGAGTCAATCTCCCAAATGGGAGAGAGTCTCCGATATCGGCCGTGCGCCTCTACTGTACGTGTGTGCAAAAGTCGCGGAGGGGTTAGGCATTCTATCACAGGGTTTTGGCGTTCTATTATTTGACCTTAGGTCAATTGTTAGAACGCCAAACCCTCTGACGCAATGATAGATCGAGATGCGCTGTGTCATGTGATATAGTTTTGACCAATCAGTGAGTAAGAATCTATGTATGAGGTATATAATAACTTAAGTTACATGTACATGTATGATGGGGAGCCCTGTCTGCCCACCTAAGATTTTGAATCTGAATCTGAATCTTAATCTGTTCTGTTCCTGGTCCTGATCCTCGAAGTGGAATATTGTTGACCAATAAGAACGTTAGCGTTCGAGAGAGTGTGTAATATATTTAGTACATTTTGGAGTTTAGTCCCATTACCTTACAATTGTATGGAGGTACTATATTTATTCTGCTCCTTTGGATTGCATCCCAGAGTTTGACTTTGAAGGTTTCTAAGTTACTGTCTTGGAGTCAATGATGTCCGGAGAAAATAAATTCCAGGCCCGTAGAGTTCTTGGAAAGAAGGTATATCGATAGGTATCGGTGTTACACCTCACACTGGAAAAGGAGAGACTTCTGTGGTTGGGTTATGTATTCAGGTTTACATGTAGATATAGCAACTTGATCATGGATGAATTTGTAGAGAAGTGAATGCCTAGCCACAAACTGTGGATTTTGGATGACCTGACCTGAAAATGAACAAGAATTTCTTTAATATTCCAGTAATGCCTAATTTCATAGGCAGTGTATACAGCCACACGCGTGTGTCTCTCCCATACGGCCACACGCTTGTGGCTGTATCCACCACTTGGCCGGAGGATACAGCCACACACGTCTAAAATTCTCTGCAACACTTAGACTCTGCGCAGCGCGTCGGCATACATGTACATGTAGCAAGTGCATAGCACAAGCAATGTGTATATTTATGCAACGGTACATGTTGCAAAACTTAATCATGAGGGTTTTATCTCTTGAAATTCACTGACATACAAACAATATTTTTACTTCATTGTCATCAGATGACAATGAAGTAAAAATATTGTGTGTATATTTTTCTATGTCAGTGAATTTCAAGAGATAAAACCTTCATGAGGAAGTTTTGCAAGTACTGTTGCATAAATATACACATCGCTGGTGCTATGCACTTGCTATGTACCGCGCTGCCGCCGCTGCGCAGAGTCTAAGTGTCGCAGAGTCTAAGTGTTGCAGAGAATTTTAGACGCGTGTGGCGGTGTGACGCGAGTGGCTGTATCCTCCGGCCGGGCAGTGGATACAGCCACACGCGTGCGGCTGTATACACTTCCAATTTCATATTAGGTCTATTTCTGATATTCTAAAGAGTAAGTTTGCAAAAAATCACATCAAAATTAGAGAAAGAACAATACCATTTTCACCAAAAAAATGGCAGCCGCGCCGTGTCATTTCAATATTGAAAAAACAATGGTGCCCATGTCTGCGCCCTCATTCATTTTATGATAGGGGGACCTAAAGCTACGCACTTTGTTTCTATCCCCTCAAAAGTCATTGTATTAAGGGGTTTATGCAAATTTCTTGAAATATCTTGGTTCTACATATTCCAAAGTTATATCGCTGAGAAAATTACGACGGAAGAATGTCAATAACATTCATGTTCAAGTCGATTTCGATACCCATGCCAAATTCTGTTCAACAAAATGAATGCAAAAGTTGATTTTGAAGCTGACTGATGTGAATTTTAGAGTATTAAAACCCCATTTTTTACCCTAGAATGAAAAAATATTGAAAACAAAATGTGAAATATTATTTTTAATGTTGAACGGTAGGTTCAATATTGTCCAAACTCCCCGAAAAAAGCCTTTGGTGCGCTCGTAGACCCAGAAGTGTCTCATAATTTCTGGCATATGTCATCGACTCACCATCACTCACAGGATTTTCAGATCCACTATTTGTAAGACAAGACCGCTACTAGCGAATCGTGCACTTATTCGGACTGTGTGTCTTCAGCACTGTATGCCAAAGACGCCTGGTCAGAATTCATGCGCGGCATCCGGGGGCTATGTATCTAACGGCCAAAACTGGTTCACTGATCATAAAATCAATAACTCATATTTTACATTTTACAAGCGATTCCATGGTATAATTTACATAAATTTGTTCTGCTTTCCTTCTGCTCTCTTTCAGTCATGACGCTGATGCAGCTATTTGGGGCCATGTTCATAGCATATGGTCCAGCATTCTCTCTCTTTTTATTCACCATTGCTAGAGAACCTCTTAGAATTATTGTCATGATGGCTGGGTAAGTTGAATGCTATTACTTTGGTGTGGAAATGCCAAGATCCCTAAATCCCCCCCCCCCACACACACACACAACAAACAAAGTAAAAAGCTATCGATATTGTGAAATATTTTGAAAATGAAAATAACAAATGAATGCAATCTTTGATGTAATGTCATCATCCTTGCTGGTGCCCAAAATCCTCTGTTATTTTCAATTTCATGTGTTAAGATGTTATGTAACATTGAAAAATGGAACCAATAGTCTGCCTCCAATATATGTTTACCTATTCTAAAAGTCACTTCTGAAACATATCATTTCATTGATGCTTTCCTTGTTAACATAAATTTCTTTACTTCATGATATTGATTAGGGTTTCTGATTATTTTTGTTACTCAAGTAATTTTGTGACTGTTTTACATAGTTGTCCCTCTAGATAATACTCAGTTGGTTCAATGCGTGGTTTGTGCATGAGTGAAGATGTATATACATGTGTATATACATTTTTAAATTTTCTAATTAACATGATCGTGCTTGATTATATACTACTTGCCCTCTATTTCTTTCATTGCATTAGTACAGCATTAATGTCGCTATTTTACCTGTTGATTATGTGCTATATTTTCATAATCTTCTATTCAAAGTGAAATCTAGAGGTTGTAAGCCTTATGTGGCATTGCTTTTGTTGATTTAGTATTGTTTAGGAAAACAAATCTGTCAATTTCTGCTTTCTGAGATATTGATATTTATTTTTATAGAAGATATGATACATGTAGATAAGGCAAAGCTAGGCTCCATACATGTACTTCAAGTGTTTGGGGGTCTGGAATGCCACTTTTAGGGTTTCTATGCAACAGAACCATGTGGACATGTATTAAAAAAGTTTGAGGGGTCTGAAGTGAAATGTTTGGGGTCTATATACATACAGGACCCCTTTTAGTGTTGAGCCCTGAGGCCAAGGCAGTGCTTTGCAGGATTTAATTGTTGTTGTTGTTATGCCTCTGCCCACCGAAGGTGGTGCCGGAGGCATTATGTTTTCGGGTTGTCCGTCCGTCCGTCCGTCCGTCCATCCCACTTTCTTGTTCTAGTGATAACTCAAGAACCACATGAGGTATGAACTTCAAACTTGGTGCTAGTATGTATCACCATAGGAAGACAATCTGATTGGATTTTGGGGTACGTAGTTCAAAGGTCAAGGTCACAGAGGCCAATTTTTCTGAAATTTTAGGTGTTAGGCTCGTTCTAGCGATAACTCAAGAACCATTTGAGATATGAACTTCAAAATTAGTGTTAGTATGTATCACCATAGGAAGATGATCTGATTAGATTTTGGGGTATGTAGGTCAAAGCTCAAGGTCACAGGCCAATTTCTGTAATTTCAGGTGTTAGCCTCATTTTAGCGATAACTCAACAACCATTTGAGGTATGAACTTCAAACTTTGTACTAGTATGTATCACCATAGGAAGATGATCTGATTATATTTTGGGGTACGTAGGTCAAAGGTCAAGGTCGTAGAGGCCAATTTCTGAAATTTCAGGTGTTAGCCTCGTTCTCGTGATAACTCAAGAACAATTTGATCCATTAACTTTAAACTTGGAACTAGTATGCGTCACCATAATGAGATGAACTGATTAGATTTTTGTTCACGTAGGTCAAAGGTGACAGTCACCATATCTCAACTATTTTGTATTCATGACTAGGAGGAGATAAAGTGATCAGACTTTTGGGTTATAAGGTGTTAGGCCAAATGTCAAAGAGGTCAATTAACATGTAATTAGAGGCTTTTTATTCTGGTTATCACAAGATTTCAAGAACAGTTTGAGCCATCAACTGAATTTAGGCGGAGGCATATAGGAGACGCAGTCGCATTCATCTTGTTTTTCTTATTATTATGTTGATTTTCTCCTCTATACAGAATGTTCTTCTGGCTTTGTTCTCTCTTGACTTCATCCGTGCTATGGTTTGCTGTGTGGCCTCTTAAAGACAAGATTGCATTTGGACTCACATTCTCCATCTTATTCCAAGAACTATTTCGCTTCATTTACTACAAACTTCTCAGGTGAGAAATAATACACAAGGAGAGCATAATTTGCTCTGGCCTTTGTTTCCAAATTAGATTGTAAGGTATTTAATTTTGGTTAACTGTGGTCAGTGTATCCATTATGAATTTGTTCTTTAAAATTTAGCTGTTAGCCAATAACTTAAAAATCAAGTGAAAAAAAATTAATGAAATAGAATAAAAGTTGGTCCACATTAATAATGTTCACATAAATAATGTTCAATAAGATATTGTAGAAATGAGGAGATTAATATTAAAGGGTACCAATTACCAAAAAATATTTTGCTCTGTATGCTAGAGGTGCCATGCCATTATACTATATTCAAAATATGGGCTTCAAATATTACTTCTATCAAGACTCTTCAAGAGATATTGCAAGTTTGATTACACTCTCTATAAGCGTAAAAGCAACTCGTGCGTAGACTACTCGACGCACCCGTATGAGCTCGCCAAGTTAAGGGCTTGAGCAGAACCCAACTCAGAGTCTGGTTTCGCTCGTGTACCTGCATGTTATTCTTTATTTCCTTATTTCCTTCATACTCCTTAACTGTTGACCTATAGAGTGCCAGACAAAGTTCTTTGAGCTTGATTTTATTCTTTTTAGCTGTACACAAATTATTTTTTCATGTGATTGATACACTTTAAGCCACAGTATTGAAAGGCTTGGTTTTGAAATGTTATTTCCTTAATAGCATGAGAACAGATGAAGTATTTTAGGGAAACAATTTTTTCTTTTTTCCTGAATATTTCAGAAAAGCTGAGGATGGTTTACAGCAGTTCAACCAGACCACACCAGAGCAAACACAACAACAACAAGCTCAGAATCCCAGTGGAGACAGCACATCAGACAAAGCCAGACATGGATATGCTTATGGTATGAAGGCACTTCACTTGTATTTTTTTAAAAGCAGAAATGCTATAATTAATGTAATTTTTTAAAAAATTAGGAAAATATTTTCAAAGAATTTACTCTTTTCCAATGTTAGTGTTCTGATTTTTTTTTAAATCAATGTGGTTGAAACCTTGAGTGTATGTTTGTCATTTGAAAATGAAACTAAAAATGATATTCTACTAGTAACTTTGAAAAAAAAGATGTTTGTTTGTTTTACCTTGGATGCTATGATTCACACTTTCTTCCAATGAGTATATGAATTGGAAAGCTGATTGAGAGGGCCTGCAATCTTGAAATGTGCTATATAAAAACAATCAATAATTGCTGTTTTTATGATTGTTATTTTTCTTGTTGTTGTTTATTGGAAGGTTTTACCATTTTCTTGGGGTAAGCTTTTACAACAATTCTTCAAATAGGAAATGACCATAACATTTTTGCATATCAGTAATAACAAGGCACATGAAATATGACTGTTAACATAAAGAAACATTTCTGGGGTTTTTTTTACAGTTGCTGGTCTGGGTTTTGGTGTAATGAGTGGTATCTTTTCCTTTATCAACGTCTTAGCAGACTCTAAAGGACCAGGAACTGTTGGTATCCATGGTGATCCCCATGATTTTCTCATCACATCAGGTAGCTTCAAATAGAAAATTATATTTCTTTTCTGCAATCAAGAAGCATTATTTGCTTTGTTATTATGTTCCAATGTAAAAATTATGTTATTGTCAAAGTAATGTTAATGTTATTTGTTCCTTAGATCAACTGAATAAATACATACAGGCTAATTTCAAAGCAAGTTTATCAAATTTCTATTGTGGATGACACGTAAAATTTTCCAAGTGATACACCCAAACATAATGATTACATGTGCAATTGATTAGTTGGAAGATGATTTAACCCCTCTAATTTATGACTTTTCTTGGGCATATTCATAAGCTCTAAGATTGAAAAAATATCTGGCCTTTTAAGGCTAAGTTTAAAGGGATGCTAGTTAATTTTAATCTGGGTTTCAGTGAGTATATTTAGTCCACTGATTCATGGAACGTTAATGAAATCCTCCCAGTCTCATAGAATTACCATAATTCTGTAATGATTATGAAATGAACAAAGAAAAGTCATGTCAACATGAAATCTATTCTAATTTTCATTCCATGACATCATTCATTTCATTTATTAATTTTGTTATTGTAATTTGTACAGAATATGGAGCTTGGTAGTTGGAGGTCCACCAATCAGTAGAATAAGTTGAAGCAGGTTTGTATTAGTCCACCTCAATGAATACAAACCAGATTGAACTCTCTTGAACATACATCAACTTGAAATTATGTTTGAAGTACCACTAAGCCATAAAAGAGTTGTGATATACCATTATTATATCCTCTATTAATCAATTTAAAAAATGATTTTGTCTTTCTTTCCTACAGCCTTCTTAACATCATGTTTTATCTTGCTTCACATCATGTGGAATGTTATCTTCTACTGGGGTTTTGAGACCAGGCGTTACTGGGCAGTGCTTATGGTTGTGGCATCACATTTCCTTGTCTCGGAGCTGGTAAGTTTGATATCAATTTTGTTTTAATAAAAAAGGAAATTGCCCACATCCCTTCTTTATGGCTGTTGGATATTTCCCTTTTTTTTAAACAATTGCTGTATGAGAGTGTTCCCAAGTTTTTATAGCTAAAGGAGAGCAAACTATGACTACTTCATGTTCTGGTTATTTTAAATCTGGGCCCCATTTCATAAAATTTGCTATCACTAACAAGTCACAATAATTGTTATAAGCTACTGAAATGTTTGCAAGCCTCATCAGTAGATTAAGTCATACCTGGTATGCAGTGTGATATTGTTTAATCCATTGCTTGATTCATTTCTGACTGATTTATCGACTCATTTATAAACCAAGTTGTTACAATGATTTCCAAATTAAGAAATTTGTAGTATGATGTACTTTGTAATTCATAGATGGACAAAAAGAGGGGGGGGGGGGGGGGGGAGAGAAGAGAAAGCTGGGTATATGTAAAAGTTAATGTTACTTACTATTGTTGTAATGTATTTGATGTCAAACTCGTATTTGTTACATTAGTTGTGACATTACTTGTAAATGAAGTACTCTCAAGTTTGTTTCAATAAATTCATTCATTCATTCTAATTCTCATAGTCAAGATGATATAACAAAACTATGTTACATGTACATTTGGGTACATATATATGACAGCTGTTTATATTGTTGTTTTGATATAATAATTGTTTCTTAAGTGCTTTTACAGTAAACTGATCAGAGCCGATTCAACAAAAGTAGAACGTATATTTGGAACAATAACATAAATGTAGTACAAAGCATTAAACATAATATTCATCAATGCACTTAAGATCGGGCAAATGTTCACAACAAAGATAATTACCAGTGGCATAGGTACAGTGTTATGTATATAATCTTCTGAGAGACAGAAAAGTGTTGATAACACTTAACACAGACTTAACATCACTCTGACTCACAGCAGACAATATGAACTAGACTTAATTACGATGGGGTTAAAAAAAAGGGTTTTGAGTTTCTTTTTCAAAGTGTCTTCTGTATTACATAGTCGGAGATGTTGTGGTAGAGCATTCCAGATAACCGGCCCTGCATATAAAGTGAGTGGCATTGATTTTGGCTCAACTGTTTTAGGTCTGTTAACTACCTTTTCCTGGAAATGGCCAGGGGCCCCGTCTTATAAAGAGTTGCGATTGATTCGAATCGATCGCAAGTCCTCCAATCAATCGCAAATTTCCAACTCCTATCTGTTAAGTACAGAGTTGCGATTGATATCAATTGCAAATTATTTGCAATCAATCGCAACTTTTTTTAAGACAGGGCCCAGATGTTTGTATGAAATACATGTCAGTTTTAAGCAATACATTCATCAAGAAAATTGTTTGTCATCCTTTGTTCTATCACATTTTATTCCAGACTCTGTTGAACAAGGATCAGCAGTATCGTATCACCTTACCTATTGCCTATGTGACTCTAGCCATTATGACTCTCTTTGCCTTCTTCATTGCTGGTGGATCTAGTCGAAGTCTCAAGCAAGCCTTCTCATTCCAACGATCACGATATGCTCTCTAAATCAACCTCTATGCTTTCTTCCTCCTCTGATATGATTCTACTTAACCCTTGTTCCCATATGACACGTTAAACTTCCTTTAAAAAAAACTAAAAAGTCTGCAGCAAAATAAAATGGCATGAGCGTAGTGCATCTCATATTTCTGTATCTTATAACACACAGATAAGTGACTTTGCATTGGACCTTTATTGCCTGCAGATCCAATTTTTTTTTTCTCCAAACTTGCCATTCATTTACATATTTAAAAAAAAAAAAACCCTACTGCAGTTACAGTGTCATATGTGAATAAGCCTTTAAGGGCCATGACTGTATGTTAGATACCGGTACTTAATGGGAGAAATAAAATGAAATTAGATGCCCCATGTAACATTTTAAACCATTTCTTACTCTGTTTAGACATGCTTTCCAGCAATGCACATTTCTTTCACTATAATTCTTGTTCTCCTTCCCACACCTAATTGCTACTGGATGATCCCATCATAGAAAAAGGAAAATTTTGACAACAGTTTCAAGCCTACTAATCATATAAGTAATCAATGAAGATTTACTTAAATACTATCTACAGTGTATATGTATATTGATCAGTGGTCACTTGGAGTGATTTGTAATTTAGGGGTTGTAATAGATGGAGAAATAGACCCATGTTTTACAGATTTCGGTGTCCTGTGTGACATGTGTCTAATTTCTACTTAATTCATCGTATAATAAATATCCATTTGAATTATCATTGACTGAAATTTCTTTTTGTTATCACTGTAATGACTACACAGGAATGATTCAACAATCGTTTGTATAGTCAGTAGGCTAGAACATGTAAAAATGTTCCTTTTTTTCCCCATTAAAGGTATTACCCTAAAACAGCAGTTTCATTTCTTGAATGATGATATGTGACTAATGAAGGACCAGATCAAGTTACAATGTAAGTTAATGGAGCTAGTGCTTGAAAAAATAATGATTTAAAAGAAAATAATATAACTGTCAAAATGTATCAACAAAACCTATTTTAAAACCAGTGGAATTTACTTCAGACGTGTGCTTGAATGTCATGTAGAAGACAATTTCATGTGAACCATCCATCCATCCAGATATACTCATAATGGTAGTACAAGAGAAGCTATGTACATTGTATAAAGTTACTTTAGTTGCTTGCATTTTATGAGAGAATTGCTTGTAAGAGTCAATAACACTTTATTTGAAGCTGATAACATTTATGGAGGAAATAATTGTATTGTAATGTATATTGTAAATGGGACTGCATGAATGTTGAGATCTACTATATTTTACTGCATCTGAGTTTTCATTAGAAAGCTTTGTTTATAACTCATTTTATATGTCTTCATTGTTGTATTGTTTTGATATTTTGAACCAGAATGGTGTGTACAATGTATGTATAGTGTATTATTTATTGCAAAATATGAAAAGGTTGATCATTCTCTCTGAAGATTAATTTCAAGTCAATTGTAGTGAACCACCAAAGTACCAATGCAACTGTGCATTTGCTATGTACAAGTTATCCTTCATAAAAAACACCATAGATACTGTGTTATATTATCATTCCAACTCATAAAAAAGAAGATATTCTTCATTCCAGTATACTGACGAGAGAATCAGAATGAATAACCGTTGTATGATGGAGCTTATTTTCCAGACTTCTTTCATTCTAGTGTTTGAAAACTGTACATGTAGAAAAGGGATAGAATGTATTTTAGTTTGAAATTATGAATGCAATCTATCAGTATTGAAGCATTGAATTTTAGGGTTCTCAGTGACATGTTGATTTGGAAAAGATTGTTGAATGTATGAACAGATAACTGCATGTGCATGACTATAGTTTACATTATGCCAGTTACAATGCAGACAATTTCACTACATTTTTAAATAGCATTGTCAAATATCTTCGAACATCTAAATACATGTAGTAGCTTGGAAGTGAAAAATTATGACATTTTGACAAGTATGTTTACTAATTTGGAATAGCAACTACGATTGGTTTCTCTCTTTCTCCTTCTCAATCTACATGTATCTCTACCTTTCTTTCTCTCTCTCTCACTCAGTCTGCTATCTCATCTCTCCCTTCCTCCCTCTCCCCTTCTTTCTTTCTCTCTCCCCCTTCTCTCTCTCTCTCTTTCTCACACATCTTAAGAATGAATCTGATGCTTGCATGATATTCCATTGTATTTATCATTTCATCTCACTTCACTGAAATACATATGTATATCTGTATACTTAGGGTTCTTGCAATTAAAAGGATCTTCCTGAACCACCTGTTAAATTGCTGCAAGGCCATATTTTAAGAAGTTTGGATTAAGGGTAAACAAAGTCCTGCTGAGAAGCCTGTGTATACACACTCATTCTGCTCTCCATTTTTAGTTGGGCTGTACTTCAGTGCAGTCCACCAATTATTTTTGTTCGATTTTTCTTTCATTTTCTTTTCTACCCACTTTTATGTGGGCACAATGTCTCTAAGATAGCTTTTTCAAATGTATTCAAATTCGCACAGTGGTGGATATGGTGTATAATATGGTGTTGTGCCTCTTCTGTATTTAACTTACTCCTTGTACCGTGACGTCATCTCGGCGCCATTTCGTAAAAATATGACATATACTATATCTCTGCATTAGAAAGTCATAACAAGCATATTTGGCATGATGCAAGTTAATTATATACGAAATAAAATGAATATAGGGTGCATGCACGTATACGCATATCGTTGAAGTTCCACATGCGCACAATTTGAAAATGCTCCAAATGGTCTAGAATCAATTTTGGTCATGTTTCAGGTCATTTTAAACATTTCAAAATTTTCTGTGCTTGAGTTTGTTATACAGCATGAAAATGACCAACTGTTTAGCATTGTCATTAATCCTATGTGATTTCTAGAAAAAGTACATTCTTGAACGCACGCGTACATGCTACATGCACGTAAACACGCATGCACACTCAAACGGCAAAAGTGCCTTAAATGGACTGCAATAGACTGTGCATGTGTTATGGGGCATTGATGAACTTTGCAATAAGCCCGTTTGTAATTAAATTTACTCATGTGCAGATAATGGTCATTTGTACAGAGTATAATTGACCTTTATATCCGGTCGTTTTGTACGCACCACGACACACGCACCAGTATGACTTTACTTGTTAAACAAGTAGCGCGTCCACCAAAACAAATGCATGTGCGTTTACAAATTGAGGTCATTTCTGGGTCATTTGTACCATGTAGTAATTATGAACTGGCTTATTGATGTGTACATTAATACCCTCTAGTATGCACACCTGGGCCCTCTTGCATAAAAAGTTGCGATTAAACGCAACTCAAAATATTAAACGCTAATCCCAAATACGCGATCCTGATTGGTTGAAAATCGAGTTGCGTTTAATTTTTTGAGTTGCGTTTAATCGCAACTTTTTATGCAAGAGGGCCCTGGGCTGGAATTCTGAAAATTGTAACTTTTGTTGTATCTTCCGGAGATAATTCCTCCCTAATATTGTTGGAAGTTGGTATTCTGAAAATTGTTTTAAGGAGATATTATTTCTCTAAGGACTGCCTTTATATTATATTTGACACGCCCATTTTTTTGCACTTTACCAATCAAGATGGATTTTATATAGGCAGGCTAACCAATAGGATCACCCTTTATGTTAAACATAAGGATGGGCTTTGCACGTATATCAATTTCGTTGTTGTTAAATTACGCGTTTTATAATGCGTCATGCGCTATTGGACTGCAATTAATTAACATAATGGCTCACCCTCTTTTGCTCGAACCAAGTCACATGTTGATGTTAAATCATCGAATTCCACCTGTAATTTCTTCAAAATGTCTTCTCTATGAGATCTTGAATCACACACAGTCTCCAGCTTGCTATTCGAGCATGTACTGTCTAATTCTGAGCTAGAAAAATTGCCGAGATCATGAGATACAACAGCTAGAAGGAGGGAAGTGATTACATGTACTTCGTAAAAGAGATGAAATTGTAATTACATGTACTTCCAAACTACAAAGAGTTATTTCCATCCACTTGTGTATGTATGATTTAAACTGATAATAGAATTATTTGAATTGTAGAAAGTGAAATATGTAGTGAATAAAATAAATAGAGCTGATGGTTTGCATAATAAACACTGCAATTATTAAGTACATTACATACATGTATGTTGTTTCATGTGCTTGAAAGCTTCTGGACAGAGAACTTTTTACATTTTGTTCAAGTACATGTATTTGTATAGACAGCTCACTATTCGACCAATTAAGAGAGACACATACTGAGATTGGCATTATTGCGAATCTTTGTTCAGTAAACAAATTTGGATCAAATCACTTTTCATTTAAAGAAGGATCTGATCGTATTCTCTGTAGGTTTCCATGGTGAGTGAGTATTCACAAAGGTTTAATTGGCAATCCAACCTTGTTAATAAGATGACTTGTGTAAAAGCAGAAAAATAAGAAAAACAAGATGGTTAACGTCTGAAAGAAATCGGACAAGGAATAACAAAGTTATGGATGTTTGAAAAATGAGATCACTACATCTACGAATCTCAAACTGGCAATTTGGCGAGTCCATTGTGACATACATGTACTTCTGGACAACTCTCCTGTTTGTCGTACGTAAAGATATCATTAATTTGCGGTTTTCTCCGAAGCGCCTTTACCTTGGGGTAGTACTCAAAATACACTCAGCAAAAAAGAAAGTAAACACTTATTTAAGTTAATATTTTTCGTACTGCAAGACTGTAATAAAATCAAAAAAATTATATATCAAATTAAATGAAAAGTAACTATCTTTCACTCTGGTAGGGTAACATAAAGATAAATTTCAGGCATGAATGAACACATTCGTTTTTCTCTTCCAAGGTACAAAAGTAATAAATGCAAAAAAGGACAAATTGCCATTGATATGTAAATGCCCTACCACATAACTATGGAAACAAAAGATCAAACTTACACGATGGCTTTATCTTTGAATGAGAGACTTGGTTGACACTTTCGCCCTCTCTCCCTCTCTCTCTCTTTCCAACAAAAAAAAGGATTCTGTCAGTCCAAATTTAATGGGATCTGGAGTAGCCACAAGGGTGATTAAATGTCCAAAATTTAAAATTTTTATGAAATTGTAGGCTGAGTAAAATGTAATGACACTATATGGTTACTCAGTGGCGTAGTGTGAAGGATTAAGGACACTGCATTTTCAGGGAACACTATTGTTGGGTTCAATAGCGTACCCCTAAAATGCATTGTCCTTAAGCTCCCATGCTACGCCACTTTGGCTACTCCTTGGCCCATTTTTAGATTTGAAGATTGACTTTTCTTTTCAATGGAATATCATGCCAGCATCTGATTCATTCTTAAGATGTGTGAGAAAGAGAGAGAGAGAGAGAGAGAGAGAAGGGGGGGGGGGGAGAGAAAGAAAGAAAGGGGAGATAGGGATCAAGTGAGGAAGGGGGAGATGAGATAACAGAGAAAGAAAGCAAATTTCCATTTAAGGAACACCATGTTGGAGCCTTATTGAAAAGCTGTTGATATATTCTTTTGTCAAAAGAACTTGCTTATGGAACATTTAGAGGAATGGAGGAAATGTAATAGAAAAGGAGACAAATGGAAAGAGGTTATAATGAAATGAAATGAAATGAAATGAAACTGACACAATACAATTTTTGTCAGTATTAATACACCAAAAATGAGATGAAATGGAAAGAGAATAAAAAGAAGAAGTGTTCTAGATTGGAAAAGTTGTGAACAAGTCACAGAAGTTTGAAGAGTAGTTCTGAAAAGAACTGATTTATTCCTCTGTAGAGAATACATTAGTTCCAAAAGAAGAATTTCAAACTATTGTATTCTTTCAATAAAAGGAGTATATCCCTCTCGATACATTTCAAACAGTGTACACTGTTCATCATGAAGAGAATAACTCCTAAAGAAGAATCTGCATATTAACATTTCATTAACAACCAACACATGGTTGACATGTAGTACCTGCATAAGAATAATCCAACACACTTCAGAATGGTTAAAAGCCCACCCTGTGTTGTGTTGTTGGTTTTCGAAAGTTCTAAATTTACTTGGTGAGTCAAATTCATGTAATGCACTTGTAGCAATATGTTATCTGTAAACTATAAAATTGACTAAAATCCTATCACTCAGATAGAGATTATGGTGTTTCAAAAAAGTGTGAAGGGATATTGCTGATGAAGAACTATTAAAGAAGAAGTACTATATTTCTAAATCCAGCAACAACAACAAAAAAAAAAAGGAAATGATTTCCTAAGAATGTGTATGCATATCCAAAGCAAAATTAAATGAAAAGCTAATTATGTAGATTCAAAATAAATGAGATGTATTATTAAAATGTTAATACTCATTACCATTTATTAAATATTTCAGCCACAAAAACAGACACAAACAATGCCTTGGCAATCAATCATGTAAACAATCAGAAACTACCCTCCTTCAACACATTCCAATCATAGCAAATAAATTATTATCGAATTTAGATTGTGTTCCACTTTTGTCACAAAATGATCTTTTGAAGGAGTTCATGTATTTAAGAGAGACTTGTAATCATCTGTGCTTTCAATATTAGTTCTTCACATAAATAACAAGTCTGTTCTTATTAATCATTTATTACATAAACAAATTTTGAAAAAAGACAGTGTTGCTAAGAAGACTCCTCTATAAACTGGAGATAAACTTGAGATAAAATGGTCAGATATCGACAAAAAAATATTTACAAAGTGTACAAATATCTAAAAAGGAGACTCTTTCCTTATTACAGTTTGCACAGAATTAAGTTAAATGCATAGACATGAATACATACATTTACATTCATAGCAAGTTAAATAACATACCAAAATTCATTAACTCTCCTTGAAGGGTTTATGGTGAAAATAAAATTTGGAAGTGGTGGGGAAACCAGTTTTATAGATGTTACTGGAAATTAAATATTGTTTTACTACAAGTAAGCTATATAGCAATGACAAAAGCCTAATTCATAATATGTGAGAAGGTCACATTATAAGTCACAGTAGGATCTAGGAAGACATATAATATTTCTGTTTGTAAACAATATCAAAGCAATCAAAGCAGGTACCTTAGTTGCTCATGTGTCTGAAACTGTAGCAAAAAAGTATACCAGTATTACATCAAATGACACTAGCTTAATTCCACAATTTCAAAAGTTTGTTAACTCCCAGAAACTTAATTTAATAAATCTTATTTCTTTCTCTAGAATGGGCACAATAAGACAATGAATGAATAATAAGGCACAAACTAAGAAATGATATTGCTGTATTTTGTGATGACCTACACATAGATCTGACTCTGTATTAAGTAAATATGGACAAAGCAGCAACTAGTAATAAGACATACCAGTTTCAAAACAGCACCATACACTTGAAATAAGAGCACATAATGCAAAAAAAAATCACTAAAAGATGGATCTACATGTACCTAATGTATTGAGTGAAGTTATATTTCTGACATGCATGTTACTGATGTTTGTAGAACCATCTATGACTGTCATCTATTCAGGTCCCTGATATTATTTGAGTCAAAAATCATGAAGACCTCCAAGTACTGTTGATATCAAATACATCACTCACACAAACCTGTACCTCAAAGACTTCTTTACTTTACTTCAAGATGCACTTCCATTAATATCTTTCCTTTGTATATATTTGTTTTAATTGTTTGATACCAAGAACCAATCTCATTATAAATATTGTAAGCCATCTTATAGATTAATGAATAAAACACAATTCAACGGTTATGTGATTATTCTTATAAATGATATACAATTATTCTGGAAACAATTTTTTACCTGGGTTCATACGTAACTTTGAAAAATGAAAAAATCTGATCTCTTTTGGTACAAAAAAATTATTGTAATCTGTGGATATTTCAATTCTAATAATTGCATGTGGTAAAAGTGATTAATTTCAATTTGAACATTAATTTGTATTGATACACAGTTGATTGAAAAATGAAATAAACTATTGTGGTATCAGTACAGGTAAATAAATTTTATTTGAAATTATTGGGTAAGGGTGTGGCATATATGGGTAACTTGGGGAAAAGAGGGAGAAATCAATGCTTTATGGGTGATGTCAAAATATAATTTGTTTTAGTTCCTTTCTACCATCACAAAAAGATATGAAAATATAGAAAATCAAGTTTCATATTATCTCAGCCATACTAAGATTGTTCATAATGTGTTAACAGTAGAAAACTACCCAAATCACTGTAAATTAATGTCTTACAAGCCTGTGGAACACACAACATGTATACAAAAAAAAAACCAAGTTGATTAAAAGACATACAAATTTGATCCAAAACAATTAAAATTGTCCATCAACTTTATGTAAAGAGCATGATGAATATTATTTTGTAAACCCTGTTAATATCATCTTTTTAAAGGTGAAGTGGAGACTTTTTCTATCTTGTGACAATACACCACTAAAATCCTGATATTAACATTTTTAATATAATGTGCTTATACATGCACCTACATTTTTCAAGTTTTAGGCAAACATTTACAGGAAGAGGCTGATTACATAGCTACACATACATGTACAATATTTAAAAATCTTAGGGTTTTTTTGTTGTTTTTTAATCTTATGTCGCATTATGATTTTAAAAAGAATATGATTTTTCGAACAGTGCACATGTCAACTGATATTTATCATTCTTGTGTCAAAGCAAGTGCAGTAATGACCTACATTCATGAAGGCAAAGTAGCGCAGCTACATGTACATATGCCATTGGGCCCTTCCTCTAAAAAATTGCCTGAAACTTTTTTTTAAAAATGATCTAGACGACCACATAGATATGAAATATTCAAATCAGGAAAATAATAAATATCAAATATAATATTTGATACAATCAGTAAGATTTACATTAACTTTCCAGAGCTGTAGTGACATGTCACATTTTGATATCGTACATGTAACTAATTTGTGGGAGGGGGGGGGGGCTCAGAAAGCTTGTATTCCTTCTTAAAATTGTGATGATGAGTAATATGAGATAGAACATTGTTGACACAAGATAAACAATGAAAACAGGAACCATTATTTGAGATAAATGTTTGTAAACACGGTGGAACAGTAGGGGTTATTAAGGTAATTGATAATAACTACACTTCAAGACTATGAACATTTGATATGGCAGATATATCAAATGCTTTAATGCCAAAACTTTCTATTTTAATTTAACTATACAACAGATATGAGGAACATAAAGTTTTGATACTGGATATGGAAACCTAATACAAAGATTACATAATTAATGTATGCCCTTCAGTCTATAGGGCAATGAGATGTATCTCCAAATACATGTATTATACAGTCTAATAAAGCTTTAAATCTAGCATATGAACAGGGCAGCTCTACAGTACACACATACTATATGGTCAATCAAGGGTTGTTCACATTATATCCGATTGGTTTGAATGCTGTTTTGGTTGTTGAGCAGGGGACATCAGCCGTATGATTGGCAAGTTTTACAGCAGCGACGTTGGTAGCTTGGATTGTTACACATCTGCAGTCTGTGAACAAGACTACAATATGTTCCTTCATCTAAGCATTCCTCTGTGAAATCAAACATACATATTTAGAGATTTATATGAGACATTCATGACAAAACATCACCACATATATCTAGGCAATTACATATTTCATCATCCTACATTACATATGAAATCAGCATTGGGTGCTTACTGTAATTACGTTGAAGTTGTTCATTTCAAACTCTTTAATATAAATAAATCAATCTCTATTTCATAATTTAATGTTGAATAAATTGTTTGCTTGCTAAACAGAATTCATAAGACATTGAGAGAATAATGTTTGCCAGCTTTGGAAATATGTCATAGTGCAGATTAACCACTTCTTTGATGAGGGCAGCATAAAATGTATACACAATGAAGCTCATAATTTTTGTTCCTTAAGGAGAAAGGATATGGACATTGTTGAATTTGATTCAACAAAAATATGCTACCATAATTTCACCAGTCGTGGCGCACCCTTGCAATACAGCTTTATTGCTGCAACGCCCTGTGTCAACTGCCCTAGTCTCTCTGGAGCAAGGTGAACAGATGTGATTGGCTAGCAGATGCGATTGGCTAGCAAATATTTTACCAAAATAAATAAGGAACAACTAGGCGGCCTTTCGCTCACTGCCAATCGCGCAAAGAATGACGGCAGGAAAAGTTTCTTTCCAAAGAGAATTATCCACAGCGGTTTTTAATGTTCTGCTAATTTTTTTGTAAAACAAGAACTTCCCCTCTAGTAGACTGAAACAAAATGAATAATATGTACCATATTTTCTGTTTTCGATGTAACAGAGCTTAAGTTCCATAGATGTTAGCCGGACAATTTTTTGCATGAAAAATACTTTGGAAATAAATTATCTTTCTTCAAAGTTGGCTGTCTTGCTGAGAATGCCTAAGCTTCAGTCTTGATGCGCCATTCCTACAACACACAAATCATGACGTAGCAGCCCGACAAGCGCATTACACAGTGCGCATGTGCAAAGACAATGCGATAGCCAGATAGCTTCCTGCATATGGTTTCGTAGCGCGCTGTGTACTGAGTGAATATTTTTACAACAGAGTGATTTATCTTAGATTAATCCTTCCTTCACAATATCATTTGTGAAGGGTGCGGCAACAATGGAGCAGCAGAAGCCCCACAGAAGTGCCAGAGTAGAATTTGTGCCGTAGAAGCATGGTGCAATGTTTCAAGTGGATTTTATTTACAAGCATTTTCGGCATCGAATGGTGGGTGATTCCTCAACAACTGTGGTATTTTCTGAAAATTATGAATCCAAAACTGTCGAACCCTCCACGACTAGTGACATAATGGTATGTCTACAAGACAATTATTGATGCACTATTGCACAAATAATTAAGACTCCAATCAAATTTGACTTGAACAAACTGATAAATGAAGCTGTAAATTATAGTTATTGAAGGGATTAAATGTACATGCTAAAATTATTTTTTTTCTCCCAATAAGTTATTACCAGTAAACCACTACTCTTCACCAGACCTACACTACATGTAGAAAGAAATTAAGACTTGGTATGATGCATAGTGCTTAAATGTGCTACATGTATTGTATATGCTGTAACAGTGACCATACTCTCCAAGGGGTGGAGATAGTGCACATATTGTGTGAATGCAGGCATTCAATTCTATACATAGAAAGTGCCCTTAGAGTAATGTATCAAGCACTTTATAAACATAGACAAGGCATTGCTGATTGTACAAGGGTCATAGCTTTAGGACAGATAAAGTTCCAAACATTCCTGAAATTAATGGGAACTCATCACACAAATCATGTGTGAAATATGCATTGTTTAAATAATACATAGGCCTATATGTACAAAAATTATGAAACATTCATAAAATCAACAAAAGAGCATTACTGCAGATATACTAGGTGTTAAAAAAAAACACTGGACACTTTTGATCGTCAAAACCTAAAAAAATCATACCTCGTATCAGACTGAGGTTTTTACATTTTAAAGTTCAAGGATGTAAAATTTATTGGGAGCAAGTTTTATTAAATCTCTCTGAATACTTTTTGCAAATAATTGCTCTGAATATTTAATTAGATTTTTTACTTTTTGAAAAATCAAGCCCACAAAATCTGTGTGTATCAGTAATTAATTTAGAATACAACAATTACCATTCCAGAACACCTTTTTAACCCAGAGTCATGAATAATTAATGACACTGGACAACAAAAGGTTGGCAGAATTGACAGCTGCCACACAGTGGCAATTGTTGTGATCTGAATTAATTACTGATATACATAGATTTTGTGGCCATGATTTTTTTCAAAGAAAAGTATTCAGAGAAATGTAATAAAAATTGTTCCCAATAAATTTTACATCCTTCAACTTTACAATGTAAAAACCTCAGTCTTATACGAGGTATAATTTTTGAATAAATAATGATCAAAAGTGTCCAATGTATAAAGTTAGTTTAATACAAGATATTCCAGATACATGTACATCTAGTTCAAAAGGAACTTTGATCGCATTGGAAACAATAGTATGCATTATATAAAAGGTTGGAAAAGCATACCAGAAAATATGTAAATTGAAATGAGAATTAAACATAGAAGAAAATAGGAAAAGGAACAAAAAAGAAAACAGCAGTTACCCGTGTACAAGAATAAGAGTTTCTGAGTATACAAGTGTTCAAGAAGGTTTCCAGAAACAAAGTGACAGTGTGCACACCACTGAAACTCTTCAAATTTGTTAAGTTACATATATAGAGGGGGAGAGTAATATTCACAGCAAAATTATTACCAGCACTAATAGGTATCTGAAATGTAAAAAAAAGTTATATATATATAAACAATGACTTCATAACTCTTTTTGCTACAACAATAAATTCAGAAAAATTGGTTTGAAAAATGTCTTCTACATTTTGTATCAAATTTGTTTTTATTCTAATTCAGAGAATGGTGCTGTCAACTTTCTAGGATATTATGTGCAATAACAAAACACAAGATTTAGATAAATATAATTCTATTTCAACTGATGTAAAGCAGTACACTGTATGAAGTAGAGGCACTTTCATAAACATTTTGAAAACATGATGACATTTATTAGATGGAATCATTCAAACACATATATAGATGAAAAGTTATGCTTGATACGTGTATATCAATTATTTTATTTTGAAAATTTAGACAAAAGTCAAGAATAAAACCCATGTGACAAAGTAAAAGTGAATCCCAGTTTCTTGTCAAATTTTTTTTTTTTTTTTAAACCAGGAGATCTCTTATAATATATTTGATATTTTATCCCACATGTAAATCTTAATAATTCATTTGTGTATGCACTACAAATGTTAAAAACAACTTAAAATTGCATTGTATTCAATGATTTTTGATAATCTATGGTCTTTATTTCATCAGATTTTTCTTTATTTCATGCCTTACGAAATCTATGAAATAATAAACTACATGTACTTATTAATTTTACTTCGCCTAAAAGATCAGATGAAATTGAGATTGATGAGCTCACCATTAGGACAGGCATCTAGAAGGCATTTCTTCATGATAGGAGGTTGTCCATAGACAGCAGCACAGATAGAACTATCCATTCTCACCCTGGTATCAGCTGTTACGCAACGAATCTTACGCTTCTGAACAGCATTCACTCCACAAGATGATGAACACTGAAATAACAACAATCATGACTCTTTAAGATGACAAACACTGAAACGAGAATGGGAGCTCTTCTTACACTGCAACATTTCAAGATTGCACATCCCTTTTACTGGTACATAATATAACATCTGGCTGGAACTGTGAAAATAACACCCAAATAATATTTATTCTTTCTTCTATACATGTAGCCCATTTCAGGACCTTACGCCCTCTCAGTATGCTTTACAGTGTTCACAATCACTGGAAACATTCGTTAAGGACGTAAGTTTTCAGCGCTCTCTTAAAAACTTCAGTGTCAGCCATAGAGTGTAGTGACACTGGCGACTAGGAGAGCATAATGAATAACATACAGTATAAAATATACTGTACAAGGATCTTACAGTCGTAAGTTCCATGAATTTTTACTGAAAAGGTGACAACTGTCACCAGTGATGATGGAGTGTTACATTGGTGATTCTTTACAAGAAATAACGATACTGCCACAAAAATTAGTTGTACCAATTATATAAAAAAAAAATCTACTTATCAATTAATTTGATAGAAAAGAATTGATTTACAGGCTGATTTGATAACAAAAATAATTTGTAAAAAATATATTTCATGGAAAAATCAATGATTACAAGATAGGGACAGGGTCATTCCATGTCAGATCACCCAATGGGTTAAAGGGTGACTAAAATAAAAAATTAATTGCCCATTTTTCGTAGGAAGGAGTCATCAGGAGCCAAAAAATATCTATCACACACTTTTTTATGCATTCAGTCGTATTTCATAATCATTTGAAAAGTACATTTTTGCTGATTTACACAGTCATAAGCCCCACCCCTAAAAAAAACCCATCGAGCGACATCATGATCACGTGATCTGTGACGTACGAGAAGTAAGGGAAAATATTCCACCAACCTATATACCGTGCGCGCCCGCAGGCCCCGGCAGGCCCCTAAAAAAAAAAACCATCGAGCGACATCATGATCACATGATCTCTGACGTACGAGATTTTGGGACAAAATTTTTTGGCCGATGGAGCTAGAACTTAAAATTTCTACTTTGGAAGAGGTGATTACCCCATATACCAAATTTGGGCCAATTTGAAGAGGGAAGGGCTTAAACTCTTTTTAAAATTGGGTGATTTGACATGGAATGACCGCGAAAGTAAAATAGTGTCCTATTTTTTACTCCATTGCAATTTTATTATCAAAATGTCCTACAGAAAATCAAATTTGACAAATCCCCCCCCCCCCCAAAAAAAGGAACCCAACAAAACAAACAAAACCAACAACATCAACTCAGTACAAAGTTCCTCAATTTAAAAAAAAAAGTCTCTTCTTCTAAATTCTGTCGTTGATATTACTTTATATACGTACTTCAGGTCTGCAAATAAGAGTGCTTTCACTTCATTGTTCAGAATGACTTATCGACAGGACTCATATTGTAGATGAACTAGAATCCACTACACTGCATATAATTCATTCAGTGGCACAGCTAAAGGGGGAGGGAGCACATGCATCCTCAATTAAATGGCAAAATATTTTTTAATGAAAAAAAAAAGAGAAAGAGAGAGGGGGAAAGGAAAATGAAAAGAAGATGATAGGACCCCTCCCACTAATAGATGGCCTAGTTCATTTTCATTTCATCTAATAAGACCAGTGGTGCCGCCCCCCCCCCCCCCCCCCCCCCCCCCAATGATGACATTGCCTCCTCAATGGCTGGATCTACACAAATTGTCTACTTACACTACTCCATTTAGTGACAAGCCACTTGGGCCTGCATTCCTCATTAATACACAGTCTTTCACGAATAGGTTTAGATGCCAATGAACACCTGTCATCAGAGAGTAGATTAAGGGCTGGGCTACGACACAACACTCCTCTCGTCTGTAATGATCGCCTTACACCAACGCATTCTCCACTACACTGTACATAAAAAGGAAATATATATTACAATAAATCTTTTTTTCAAATTCATTGAAGCATTCCTCAGTGCACTGTTCATGGAAATATAGCATACAAAAATAATACTTCTTTTTTCAATAGGGCATTGAAATGTATGGTAGTAGATGTTGGTTGCACCTTTTTGAGCTCATATGTGGTGTTTTATTTACTTAAAATGTGTAGATCCAGCTTGATTATTTTTTTTTTAACTACTTGTGTACCTATTTTATAGTGGTACATGTATTTTGTATCTTACCCAGTGACAGATTTTGCAAGTAGGCAATTGGGCAAAATGAAATGTTATTAATAAACCACTTCAATTCAATTTAATTCATGTTTGAGAAAATGGCACTGAATTGAAGTAAATGTATATGTATGCTAAACACAACAGCATTTTTTCCCCCAAAAATATTTGAACTCCTATCCAATGTATTACCTGTGACCAATCATCTGCTACCCAATGGTTAATACATGGATGTTTGTTGCATTCCTTTTGGTTGATTGGTTCTTCCAGTCCAAAGCTCTTACACAACCCAGCATCCCTTGGTTTGGATCGACCATTAAGATTGTTCCTTAGACATCGGACTTCTCTGGTTTGCCAGCCACCACTACAGCTAGCTGAACACTCACTCCATCCACCCATATGCCACCTAATATAAATACATGAGAGTTTTCTTTTATTCCATACATGTAGCTATATTAATCTAACTTACTCTAATTAATCTCTTTACTTAGGAAAAGGCCTTACATTTCTTTCATTCATGGGTAGAACACAAACTATATCTCTTTTTTTTGGGGGGGGGAGGTGGGTGAGTGCATTGAAAACAGCGAAAATTTGAAAATAAGTTTGTACACAACTGTTCTACATTCACTAATCAATTTAGAAGTCTCATGTAACCTTTACAATTAATGATACAATTACATACAGTATAGGTGAATATAAACAAAACAACTAAAATAAAAATGCCGTACATTGGAAAGTAGATCTAGAAGGAATAGGATGAAAGATAATATCAATAATTATTCAAAATAAGGTGAAAGACACTCATATACATTGACCAGTAATATGTTCCTTACCTTATATCTGCATCATTTGTAGAGTTGGAAGAAGCCTGGTCAGCTGATTTCTCATACGTTGGAACTAAAAGATAAATAAGTCCAAACCAAGATGTTATACATGTATGTAAAGCATTCCATTCTCAATCAATAGGTAAAAATATATGTACCTTGTAATAAAGCTCAATAAATATTAGATTAAGTATGAGAGAAGTGATTTATCAACAAAAAACTCATGAAATAAACTACATTATCATGAACAAAGAAGTACAAAAATTTAGCACCATCTACAATCCTTATCTATATGCATTTTACCAGCCTGGGTATCATGAATTTGGTTTATAACAAGATGAATGCGACTGCGTCTCCTATACGCCTCTGCCTAAATTCAGTTGATGGCTCAAACTGTTCTTGAAATCTTGTGATAACCAGAATAAAAAGCCTCTAATTACATGTTAATTGACCTCTTTGACATTTGACCTTACACCTTATAACCCAAAAGTCTGATCACTTTATCTCCTCCTAGTCATGAATACAAAATAGATGAGATATGGTGATAACAAAGGTAAAAAAACATTAATTTCACATACACCTGTATAATGACCTCTATGACCTGTCACCTTTGACCTATGTGAACAGAAATCTAATCAGTTCGTCTCATTATGGTGATGCATACTAGTTCCAAGTTTGAAGTTAATGGATCATATGGTTCTTGAGATATCATGTTAAAGCTAAAACCTGCAATTTCAGAATTGACCTCTATGACCTTTGACCTTTGACCTATGAATCCCAAAATCTAACCAGATCGTCTTTCTATGCTGATACATACTAGTACCAAGTTTGAAGTTCATACCTCAAATGGTTCTTGAGTTATCGCTAGAACAAAGCTAACACCTGAAATATCAAAAATTTGCCTCTGTGACCTTGACCTGTGATCTACGTACCCCAAAATCTAATCAGATCATCTTCCTATCGTGATACATACTAGCACTAAGTGTGAAATTCATACCTCAAATGGTTCTTGAGTTATCGCTAGAACGAAGCTAACACCTGAAATATCAAAAATTGACCTCTGTGACCCTGACCTTTGACCTACGTACCCCAAAATCTAATCAGATCGTCTTCCTATGGTGATACATAGTGTAGTATATAAAAAAACTGAATATTTTGGTAAGTTTAAAAGACACTATTTTCATCTTCATGTATTGAATAATGCATGTTTGTCTATTAAAGATTCCCTGATGATGAAATAATTCTGCACTCTTAAAAATTATGTCAAAATATTTTTTTTTCATTTCTTAAGCAGGGTAGATGGGGCTGGGCCCTTATTTCTCTCATGTACCAGTATTCAACTGCATTATACTTACATCCAGATGTAACATGAAGTGTAATGGTCTCTCTTTGATCGCCTGCTCTACAAGCATACACTCCAGAATCTCTCTCTTCAACATGTTTGATCCTGAGCACACCACCTGAGACCACCTTGATCCTTGGATCTGTGTCTGATATAGGAGTTACACCTCTCTCCCATATCACCTGGTTCTTCTTGAAGTTTACCACAGGACATTTGATAGTGACAACGGTCGACTCGTAGACGAAAGCTTCTTGACCGATAACCAATCTCACCTTACTGGCCAGTCCAGGCTGGTAGAATGTGCTGTGATTAGACAGGATCTCAACATCTGTATGATGGGAGAATGAGGGGATTTCAGAAACTTGTTTTGGGACCATACAATGATAAGCAAACAGATTATCAATAAACCTAATTTTGAATTCTGGCAATGAATCTGCACTTTGAAAGAAACTAGCATAAAGTGATATAGAATAGTTTATCAATAGATAGGCTGCTTCGACCAGAAAAATAAACATATACTGACGATGTGGGTTCATATCCCACCGCCGCCACCATGTTGTGTTGTTCAACTAAATGTTTTAGATTTGATATATTTGGTAATCAAAGTGTTGTAATACAGCAGTATATTATGACCATTTGTAAGCATCTATGTTTAGCAATGCAGTACACTGACGATGTGGGTTTATATTCCACCACTGCCACCATGTTGTGTTGTTCAACCAAATGTTTTAGATTTGATATATTTGGTAATCAAAGTGTTGTAATACAGCAGTATATTACGACTGTATGTAAGCAATGCAGTACACTGATGACATGGTTTCATATCCCACTGCTGACACCTAGTTGTGTTGTTCAACTATGCCATTAATATAATAATGTATATTTGATATATTCAGTAATCTAAATGTTTTAACATAACACTACGTTACGTCTTTGTGCAAGCATCTATACATGTATGTAGGTAACATAGTACACTGATGGTGTGATTGCATATCCCACTGCTGCAACCTTGTTATGCTGTTCATGTGCACGATGCAAATATCTTGATGTAATCTTGAAACAACCCTCAGGTGCAGGTCTTGGGAGGCTGGTCAAACCTGTTAAGGACCACAGATCTGTAAGGTGACTACATGTGGCTAAACACTTAGTAAAACTGATGCCAACACAAACTTTGAATCAGTGATGAATAAATAAAAGTTACTTCAGCCATTGTCCTGAGGTGTACGTAGGTTTTATTCCAGTTAAGCCAGTGTACCATAGATGCTTGCACACAGTAATAATGTAGTGCTATATTAAGAAATCTCATTACATGTATCTAGTGAGTGTTTAATAATTCTTACCATTACATTTTTGTAAATGACATGTCACATGATCAGCTGGTCTCGTTTCAGGGATACAATGCCCTGGATCAATGAATACCTGTGTTCCATTGCCAAGTAGTCTGCCACAAAGCACTGATCGAAGCTGGATACCTACTCCACAGGTAGCAGAACACTGCAAAGAAAAGTATTAGAGAAAAGGTGATGTGCTGAACAGATCATTTTATCATCCATAATTACTTGTCTGTTTGGTGTTTAATTCACACTTTAAAAAGGAAGTATATCTCAGTATTTCATGATCCAGCTCTCTTTTGTTGGACAGGGGTAGTACATGAAAGATTCAATTTAGTAGTTATCTAAGTGGATAATGAGCAATTATAACCACTGGATAAAATAAAATATACTCAGAATATGAATAGCAATCTAAGACAGTAGGGCTTATACAGCATGCATTCATCTTATTGGAGCAATTGTACTTTTACATGTAATTAAATCATTGGCATCTGTGTAACCAATGCTCCATGGAATGTATGTTGTGTTTAAAAGATTCTATGCTTAATGCGATTAACATACGGGGAAAGTCAGATAAGCAAAGTTCTAGTTTTACAGTGAAAGTTCCATGCATGCGAACATTTATGGGTTTACAGTAGTTTTGGTTTTGAAATGCTTGACAATTTATTGTAGAGGAATCACAAATTGTTATGTTTCTGATAGACAGTTTCTGTGATGACACATATTTCCATATAAGATCTATGTAACACACATGTAAGAGATATTTTGGGTTACAGTACTATGGAAAATGTGTGCTATATCAAAATCAAATCCTATCCAAAGGGTTGATTACCTGTGAGAGGGTTTGTATCACCCATTCAACAGGGCAATCTATTTCATTACATGGTTGTGTGTCAGGAGGAGGTGGTATAGGGCATAGCTGTGGATCTAACTCAATCTCTTCACCCAGTGGTGTCATCTGATGACAGGTTAATGATACTGACTCAACACCCGTACCACAGCTTTGTGAGCACTGTATGGAAAGAGAAACAAAGGTATGGTACATATATGTACATGTAAATGTACATATGTACTGCCATGAGAGGCTCTGGTTGAAACTATGTGTATGGTACCTTAAATGACGTGACTAGGACCTATTTCCTGAGGGGGCACAGCCCCAAAGAAAAGTGGTCCTGTTAAAGTTACAGAGGGCACCATACACTCACATTTTCATTGTTTTTAAAGAAGCAAATAAGATATATATTGGCTTGGTTGACTGAAACGATGACTCTAGGAAATGGTACATATATATGTAGTTCATCTCTTTTTGTTTCCGTGTATGTATACTTTAATGCATTTGTTGCATCGTGGGGAAACAGAAGGGTGACCGAAGTCATCCAAAGATATGTCCAGTGATTGAAAATCTATTATCCATTTTGAGTCCAGAAACAAAGTTCCATTGAGTGTATGTGGCTAGTTAACTCTTGTGAGAATGTATATGCATGAAAATATGAAGATTTTGAAAACATACAGAAATTTAAAGAGAATATGGAAGAGTGGGGAAGGAAAGAGAGAGAGAAAGAGAGAGAGATGGACAGACAGACAAACAGACACACAGACACACAGGGGGAGACACACAGAGAAAGACAGACAGAGTGTGCATGGGGAGAGCCATGTGTGTGTCTCTGTTTGAATGATATTAAGAACTGTCCATAAAAACATTAAGCCAAGTTGTTATACATTCAAATTCTTACTGTTGAGGATGATCTTGCAATCCAATAAGGTGGACATTGGTCATTATCGCATTCCTCTACTGTATGAGGTACAGGCAGTGGACAGCTGGTGATATCTACTTCAACATCTGGACTAGATGGAGTAGACTGCTCACAGGAGACAGTCCTAGTCTTATTCCCAGCACCATGACCACATGTAGCTGAGCACTGGTGGGTCAAAGAACATGTACATCAATAGCCATTTTTTTCAGCCATTCTTTCTGACTGAAATTCAGATTCTTTGTGCTATTACTACCTTCCGTTAGATCATCTTTCACCCCCTCCTCTTTTTCTTTATTTTTTAAATCCATTTCACTATCTACATGTACTTTTCTCATGACTCCAAAGAATTGAAAACAATTCTTTTCTCTTTACAATTACAACTAAAATGACAAAAATGAAATGTAATACTAACAAAGAAAACATGTCTGTATATGAGATATGAAATAAATTCATTTAAAACAAATAATACGAACGGTTGATTCTACATGTACTGTGAATCTGACATTTGCTCTGAGTTTATTTTGTCAAAGGTATAGAGTAAGGGTTAGGGTAAGGGTTAGGGTTGTGATTGCATTGTAGATCAGGCTCAGGTTTAGGATTTGGGTCTGGACCAGAAATAAAGTTATGAACTCGGTTATGTAGGACTTTGACTGCAAAGCAATTGTTGCAAAAGCTTGTGTCATACATCCAATTCTATCTATCTTGGGCGGATCACTCTTACCTCCGACCATTCTCCTAGTACCCAATTGGCTGGACACATCGCCTCACATGGTAATGGACTATTGGGTTTAGGTCCAGTACATTGATCTTCAGTGAGCATATTGATAGATACACCAGCAGTCCTGGATGCTTTCTGGATGCAGTATATATCAGATGGATACTTCACTCCTGGACCACAAGATGAGGAACATTCTCCATAAAGAAACACCTTCCATCTGTCAATTCATCAATAATAATATTCTGGATTTATATAGCATTTGATACACCAACCATGTCTCTAAGAGCTTAAAAGAATTACCCTATCATTGGATTCAGGTATGCAAGCACAAAATGTATGCATTTTCTCCACTCGGGTGCCTTTTTACAGATGTTCACAATGCTGTAAAAAACCAAAATGGCTTTGACATCCTACTGGGTATCGACTTAACCCCTGTGTGGAGAGGAGCAATGTAGATAAAATGACTTATTCAGTATAATTATCCACCCCTGGTACTTTCGAAACAGTCCAAACATCCTCAGCTTTCTTCTTAGGTGTCACACTGTTCCTACAGTACAGCTTGTGTGGATAAATCTGACTAAAGCCCTCGCTGATGTATATTATTTGTATTTAAAAAATATCTTTAAAATTATTTTATAATGTACTTACTCTGAAGGACATGATCTTTCGTTACATGACCGTTGACTGGTTGGAAGCTTCAGACTATAATCACATTGGGCATCACTCACAACTTCATCAGTGAAAGCATTAATACAACGCACTATGGATTCCTGCACACCTAGATAAATCACATACATGGGTTACACATTACATTTTATCAAATATTTCATTTTACATTCTGTCATTATGCATTATTCTTGTTAAATCTTGTCAGAATTACATGCAAAACTAGTATTTATTTTTTTTGGGGGGGGTTGCATGATATTGTAATAAATGTCTTGTTTAAAGAACCATAAACTGATGCAAGAGAAAGGGAGGATATTTATCTCACATCCATCATGCTACAACTTACTTCATGCAAAGATAAATCCCAATGACATCTCCTACAAAAATTATTATTCTTCTTCTATTTCTCAATACTACAGCTATATCCAGCATGTTTCAATAACTCACCTCCAACACATGAAGCACTGCATGGAGAATAACCCCAATATCGCCAGATAAATATATCTACATCTGGTCCTGGTCCTAGTTCCAAAGTGGGGTCTGGCTGGACCACATTTGGTTCAGTTGGATCAGTTTGAACAGCTACAGTAGACCGTGATGGAGCAAAGAGAGAACCTCCCTGGGGTGGGGTGCACTGTGCTTCCTGGCATTCCTCTACATCATGGGGACGAGGTGTCCCTTGGCAGTCCAAGTCACTGATGTCAAAGGTCGAATCAAAAGCTTTCAGATAGACCTTGCATCGCACACTGCGGGTCCTGGTACCGGGACCACAGGAGGTACTACATGGGCTCCATTCTCCAGCATGGTATCTGATACAAATATAACATTAATTTCACAAAAAGCTCAAATATCATACCTAAGTATTGCCTTTTTGCATCATGGCATATTGTAAATTAAGAGATCAGTACTTGTTTCCGAGAAATCTTTAAAATGATCTTTAGTTCAATATCATTTAAATTTTATAGAGCTTGCAAAAGTGATTCTGAATGATTTGATATTTTTCCATGTACAAGTTCATGTGCACGTGCAAAACAATAAATTCTTTCCTATGTAACACAAGGAGAAAACACAATGAGAAAGCTGATTATGTGAACTGAACAAACACTGGGTGCATTTATGCTTTCTTTGCAAAGGCAGAATGAGCATTTTTCGAAAGTTTTGAGTTACTGAACTGCTTGCCCTGTTCTTCGAGCAAAACCTGCAGCGACAAGCTGGTCCACCAACTTGTCATAGATGGGTTTATTTCTTGTCAATCCATTCAACTCCTGTTGAATTTCAGGCTCTGACCATGCAAGGAGAAAGGCTCGTAGTTCATCTTCACTATAACTTGAGCCCTTGACACTCATAATTATAGACATCAACTGATAATATAATTATAAAAGTAAACAGGTAGGTCTTGCTTGGATGCCGACTGCTTATATATGCATGCATTGAGAAAAAAAACGCAATCATTGCACAAGCAGCGCACAGATTTTCATGTGAACCAGAAACATGTTTATATGACAACATATAAACGCGTTTACAAATGATTGTGCATTTATGCTTCCCCAAAACCGTCTTTTTGGAGAAACGCCGATTCAAAACGCACCCTTTTGTGAGTTTTAGATCGGTGTTTTAAATCAGCGATTATAAGGAAATGACAGTGGACACATCTGTGTTTTGAACTAAACGTGTAACAAAAGGCTCATTCTGGCCTGAAAAATGGGAGCATAAATGCACCCAGTGTTGCATGTAAATCGTTGATGCTTGCTATGCACATTTCTATGCCACTCCAATGAGTTAACTTAATGAAATAAACTTACTTCACCAATGATATCTAAATACATTTCCTGGTTTGACTATCACCAACATGTTCTTGGAAATGGTTTCATTCTATAAAACATATATTTCCAATGGCTTTACATCCCTGAGTTAAAATCTCCCAACACAATTTGGCCACAATTCTTACCTGGGAACCTCAGCTGTCCCTTTCTTCTCCAGAGGAGATGTTGTAGCTAGTTCAGGTTTATTAACTGCACGGATGGAGAAACAGAGAAAGATCAATAACAATTTTCATTCAACACTACTTTTATACACATATTAATACTTTTTTGGGACAATGTGTGCTAGATCCATCTATTCTATCATTGATCTATAAGTGTGCTGGGTTTTTTTTGCAGTTGCTATATATGATAAGGCAAGTATACCTGTCATTCAGGAAAGCACTTTGATACAGCTGTGGGCAAAGATATAGTATACAGACTAAAAAGGTATTGCTCTCTTCAAATCAATAATGAATTTTTTTTTTTCTAATTCAATGCAGCCTGTCTCATCTGCTTTTTTTAAAGACAATATTCTTATCATCGTAACTTCCACATACATTTTCTTTGAGTAGCTCTGGTGAATTAGTATCAGGGTCTGAGAGACAAGGTGTATATGGAACTTACCCGCTGGTGTATTAGTATCAGGGTCTGGTAGACAAGGAATTCCTGGTAAACAAACTGTTCTGATTGAAGGCATTGTGTCTACATCACAGCCCATAGCAAGCTCATTGCGATGATTGCGACACTCAATATCTCTGGTACTTATCCCCTGACCACAAGTCACTGAACACTGTAAAATTAAGAGCATAAAAGATAATAATTTTACAACACAATGATTGTAAGAGCCTTTTGTACACCACATTCATCAAGTGTAATTTATAAACAGTAGCATCTATCATTTGCTCAGTTCATCTAGGGGTGTGTTTATCGTTTTCTAGAAATTAGAAAAGGGTACTTGATTCGCGAATAGAGTCGCGAATACAATCGCGCCCATGAATGCGGTTTCTCAGGATGCCGTGTTCATCGTCGCGACTCAAAACTGGGATAGCCCGTTGCTTTGCATCGCGCAGGATCCAGCTAAATGACCTAGGAAGTAAAGGTCAATTCCGGCGGGCGCCTTTTCAGCACGTGTACTGTGCTGTTTAGTTAGCTAGTAGGCTAGTAGGCGCGCGCTATCGTCCTAACCGGAAACGGGAGTGTGAAGTTGCGAAATGTATTCGCGAATCATATAGCGTTGTGTTTATCGCCGGTACTAGAGTCGCGTATCTGGCTCAAACGGTAATCAAATCCCACCTTTTTGCAGGACTCAAGTCTGGTAAGCTAATGAGGTAATCAAGTCGCGTTCGTGTTTATCGAGGGTTACGGCCGGTAACTGGTAAGCTAATCAGGGACTTGAGTCGCCGATTAGAAGGTAGAATCGCCCCGATAAACACACCCTAATATCATCCACATTTTTGTTATGTTCCCAAGAATAAAACTTTTGAAAACCTCTCAAAATATTTATAAAATGATAAGGAAGACTACTTTCCATTCTTATCACTGCAGTTTGAAACACTGAGAAACATCCCAACACAGGTCAAGCATTCTCCTTTCTCATCTCTTCTCTCTCTCTCTGTCTTTCTCTCTTTCCTTTCTCTGCCTTTTCTCCTCCCTATCCCCCACTCTCTCTCTCTCTCTCTCTCTCCCTGGGCCCCCTTTATCTCTTTCTCTCCCCCCCCCCCCTCTTTCTCTCTCTCTTTTTTTTCCATTTTCTCCCTGCCCATCTATATTCCCTCCTTATTTCCAACCCACTAATACATGTACTTTCTTCTCATTTTTTTATCTTTCCCTTTGATCATTCTTCTTTGCTCCACTGCACAGCTGTTGACATTTTGATTGTAATCATTACAAGCATTACAACATATTCAACTGGACATAACTTTAAATCATTTGGATGTAACAATAGGTCTTTGATACACCTGCTCTTCTGCTGAGAACTTCAGACTAGAGGGTAAATGGCAATGTAATTACCATATACATCTAACTGACTTAACAAAAATATCTTGCACAAGTCCAATTATATTACAATTTTTCAAATTTCCAGAGGAAAAACAGCCCCTTTCCCCAAATTGCTGACCTTTATACCTAGTTATACCACAGTATGTGTTATAATTAAACATTAAAAATCACAAGACTGATCATGCTAATATGGTGCTCAGTGTTTGATCATATTTGGTGCTTTTATGCGAGAGAGTATAGCATCCAAGATTTTGAAGAGGGAAAGAAGATCAAGAAGATTTTGCCATTTGGAATACTGAAACTTTGCATTCTAGAGCACCAAACAGCCAAAATAAGGTATTTACTCTTTCTTCTTTTAAAAAAAAGTCTAAAATTTCCTGAGGTATCCTTATTGCTATCTTTGAAAAAGTTATGTAATAGTTATGTGAACTTCAAACAACATAAGCAGAAAATACATTATTTTGAATTGAGGATGTAACAAATACATTCATTTTAAAGTTGTTCATGTTTTAACCATATAAGCTATTCTCATTGAGTTCATATCCATGCCATATTTTTCACAGTTATTTTGCTCTGTTTAACTCTTAAGTAATGTTAAAGTGTACCAATCACCTGAAAAAATAATTTGTGTACAGCTAGAAAGTATAAAATTAACCTTAAAGAACTTTGTCTGGTATTCTATAGGTCAACAATTAATGAGTATGAAGGAAATAAAGGATAACATGAAAATGCTCGCGCGGAACCGAACTCAGAGTTTGGTTTCACGCGAGCCTTTACCTTGGCGAACGCGTACGGGTGCGTCGAGTAGTCTACTCACGAGTCGCTTTTAATTATGCTTATACAGAGTGCAATTAAACTTGCAATATCTCTTTATAGAATTAATATTTGAAGCCCATATTTTGAAAATAGTAATACGACATGCAACCTCTAACATACAGAACAAAACTATTTTTGGTGATTGGTACCCTTTAACAAATGTAATTTTTTGAGAATTTTATTCATTTGGGAGACTAGAATGAGTTACGCTTACCAAACTATTAGCTTTTGAATGGCCAAATATAACATCACTAGTATTAGAAATATTTTAGCTAAACGACTGCATACCTAGAGAGTAAAGAACTTCATTTTATAAAATCTCTATACTGATGTAAATTTATTACAGCAACTTGACAAGTAAATAATATATTCCAATTACTGACCAGCATTCCATTTACCTAAAAACATAAATCAAGGAAGCTGAATATATGGCAAAATAATAAATTTTACCTACAGCTACATACATGTACATATTTCTGGACAAATACTTGTAAATTAAAAAATGTCATATCAATTTATCTCACCAAAGTTTATAGATCAAGTGCATAATGGTCTGCCTTTTCACGTCAGATAAGATCTTCATCATTGAAGTTGACAATGACACCTAGTGAACTCCATAGATCAACCCCCTTTCAGACTAGCAAAATTCTTCTTTAGATACATGGAAATCCCACAGCAATATATGATATTAAAGGTATTGTACAGTAGTGGGAAAGGTGGCGCTTTGGATATTTAACTACTTTGTCAGCTGGAATGGAAATTACTACATATACTGTAGCGAAATGATTAATTTCGAACATAGGTGACGTTTGTTTGAAGAAAAATGGTTTAGAAATGGCTAAAATATCCAAAAGGATATACATCGAATTACTTGCGCGGTACCGTAAGTGTGTGTAAACAATGTGTGCGAGCCGCTATGCGCCGTTGAGCCGGGAGCGTCGGGGTAGGTGGTCCTTAGCAAGGGTATAAGGTAACCGTTGATGTTCCATCATTTGAATTATTTTACTGGAAAATCACCGGAAATCAGGAATAGAATACCGGATTATCTCACTCATGTATCTTTTTATGCAAGCCGAACAATATGAAACTATTTTTGAGCAGTTTCATGCCAACTTTCATTTTGCTACCACTACTGTTTATTAGCTTTAAAGTGATGGGGGTTTTTTTAGTCTAAACTTTGTATAATGAAAAAATGTACCACAAAACATTGTAAAGCAAAATGGAGATTTGAGCATCGTTTAATAAAAAACTCAATAAAGAATCAATGTCCACTTCTAGAGTGAACATCGTATCATACAAAAAACATATAACTGAGGAGGGCTCATTGGGAGTGCACACTGATGCTGGTTAGCTATCATCTTGTGACATAAGCTGACACACAACATATGACCTCTTCAAACCTCCTTTCTCTATATGATGCTTCTTCATTTGTTACTTCTTTTCATGTGTGAATGCCCCTTTTCGAAAAATGATGACTCTTTATACGAATTTCATATAGATTTCCACTAGTGTAAAGAGGCTCTTACTCCATAGAAAACAGTAGTGCCCATGGTGTGAGATGATAGATGAGATAAAAGAGATACATTTCCTCCAACTGTGACACTCTCATACTGTTATACTGAGTCCCGGCCAGGAGATATCGGTTAACTTAAAATGTCTTACACCTTTTTTCTGTAGGAGGAAATTCTTATGGATCTATTTTCAGGATAGTTCAGCATGAAAGTTTGTCTTTTTAACTATAGTGTTGATGGCAAGTCTAGATTTGGGAAAAATTGCATTGTCAGCAGTTCTTTTCTCTTCATACTATTTTACCATGAACAATGTCTTGAAAACAGATGATTTTATCTAAATATTAATATGTCAAGTTATTCATAATCATTTCTTATCTCTTTTGTTTTCAGGAAACATTATTAAACAATTTTGAATCAAACTTATTGAATCAGGAGCTCATAAAAACAACTTTATCCCTCAATTCAGAGAGTACAAAATAAGTCACCGTTTACTTGTATTTCATAGGCTACATAGGCTTTGGTGGTTGGGTGGAGTTACTAAATCACTCTAAAGGCATGTATGTCTCCACCACTCTAGAAATGATTTAAGTGCAAATCCACCAAGACAATACTTTGATGCCCATATTCTCAGAAGTCTCCAATTTTTAGCTCAGGATTAAACCTCGCCTATGTGCATACAGTTAGTCTACCAATTTATTTAGTGCTAGTTGTTGACCAATGACTTCTCCATCCTGAACAAATCGCCATTAATCTGTGACTTAATGAAAATACAAAATTTGTCTCTGTGAAATTAATTTCTCATTTTTATTTCATGATCAAATTATGTTTTTGTTATTCTGTTACATAATTATGGCAATCGATTCAAACCTTAGGGGTTGAACCTTCGCCTTCCAAAAACCAACGGACTTAATTAAGCCAGGTTTATGGGCATTAGTATGTTTTTTTTTTTTTTTAATACTACTTACCGGTGACCAAGGCTCAGGTTTCCAGTATGGACAGGGATCAACATTACAAGCCTGGACTGATGCTAGTCTTGAACCATCACACATATGATCAGATAGTCTGAGTGTCATACTAGTAGATATCTTCTGCACACAGTATACATCTCTAGTCTGAGTACCAGACCCACATGAAACTGTACAGGCACCCCATGGCTCTCCTTCCCATCTGAAACATAATAGAAATAAAAAGGATGCAAAAGCTTTGTTGAACTCTGACGGAGTTTTGAGGGAACTGTGCTATCCATATCATGTGGGCCGGCAAGCTACAACTTTGAATTCAATGAGTGATATTATTAACTCAGGTTAAGAAAAATAATTAAGAAATAGCCAAGTTTGAATCTCACTTTTTCTGCATAAAGGTATTGTGGTGTAGTGGATAGGAAAACAGACTGCGGATCACAAGTATGGGCTTCAAATCCCTGCAACAGTACTAATGTCCTTTTGAAAGACATTATAATCTACATTTGCTACACTCGACCCAGGTGAGGTAAATGGGTACTGGTAGGAATTACTTCCTTGAAGCTTCAGCGCCTTCATTTTGGCAGCTAGGCAGAGCCGGTTCAATAATCTAAAGCTCTTTGGAAGTGCATAGAGACAATGATAAATGTGCGATATATGGGCTATGAATATTATTATTATCATTACAAGGGATGCAAAAAATGGTTCCAGTGAAGCTGTACATCTATGTATGTATGTATTCATTGAACTTCATTGACATATCCATCAATATTTCATTTGAATATAACATCAATAATCAGAGCAATAATAATAATAATAATAATAATAATAATAATAATAATAATAATAAGAGTAAAACATGACAAAACAGAACAATATATTGTGAATATAGTATTCAAAACATAAACAAAAACATAAACAAAATACTCATAATTGATCAAATGGATATGCTCTCATGAAATATAAATGTTCAGATTATGTATAAGTAGTGTGAGGTGATGACAAAAAGAGCCATTAAAATAATTATATACATATATTTATACACTATATACAGATATGTCTAATAATAATAATAAAATGTACATGTGCAATATGTTAATGTATATATGGAAGCTATCAATTTATGTGTTCATTTCATGAAGGTAAGTACATGTGTTATGTCATAAAAGATAGCAAATGCTGCATATAGGTCTGTGGTTATAATGATCTTTGATTAATTCTCTAATTAATTAATTCATTCATTTATTCAATCATCCATCCATCAATCCAACCAGCAATTCAATATGATTCTGGGGATTGTTTTGAATTCAGAATTGAAATGAGTGCGCTACTATACACACATCCATCACATCTATAACCTAGCTCACTCCAGCCAATTACAGCACATTTCAACAATCTCATCCCTAAGGCCAGCCGGCAATGATCAAATTTCAAAGAACTATTGCTGAATACCTTTCAACAGAGTTTACCACAAGAATTTGCTTCTATTTTCCTGCAGGGACTACTGAAATAACAATGCTTACACAAATATAAACTCCATGCGGATTTATACACATTGCATTGTGATCTGAACATTATTCTTTACCATTGAAACTCAGAAATAAATATGAATTTTAAATTTTAGATAAGGTCTGAAGTTGAAGACTTTCTTTTGGGCAAAAGGGAAAGATGTTTGAAATAAGAAAACTCAACACAAATGACCTAGATCATATTTGGATGGCCGTTTTTCCAAACGATTTGTTTGAGCTTTCTGCTTGCCCCATCTCTCAAATTGAATTTCAGTGCATCTGTCATGGTAGCTTTTGTAATAGTTGGAGGCAATGATGTGATAGTGAGGTTACAACGTGATAATAAATTCATTAAAGTGTCCTTGGCCTAGAGGTATGTAGAATGGATAAAAGTGATGATGAGTCACTTCATATACCAGCTCAAAAGTAGTCATAGCATAGAATTCAAACCAAACTCAGGATTACATAAAATGATGTGGTGAACTGACATTGGATAAATGGGGGGGGGGGGGGGGGGGGGGGGGGGGGGGGGGGGGGGAGGGGGAGGGGATGGTAGAAAAAAAATGACCTAAAAATCCAGAGACTGAGAAAGGAAGATGAACTACAGACACAGGCCAATAACATAGAAAAACTGTGGATTTCTACAGAAAAGCAGTGATTTCCAATTTTTTATACAGTGGATATTTCTTTTCCATATTTTGAGGTTTTTCTCAACTTTCCAGAACTAGATGTTATTTCCTATTCATTTTTTTTGTTGGAAAATTAGCTTTGAACTATCAACCCAATATATTAGCACAACCATCATAACTTTGAAGTCAATGCATATAAGGAAATGAGAAGACTTGCAAAGGAATTAAAGGCATCATTGTGTTAAAAATAAATCCATGTTACTGGGTGTTGATAATAAAAAGGAGGAATAAAACATTCCGAGTGTACATTTATTTTTCCTCTTTAATACCCCTGAAGGATAATAAATAAAATTAATATTCATTTTGAAACACTCGTGTGCTCACAATATTCTTACTGAGTGCCCACAATATTCATGACCAACAGCCTATTGATAAAATGGGGTTATGCATTTCTGATGAAAAAAATGGACCTTTTCTACCTTTACTGTGTGACTTTCATTTTGGATTACTTTTCAGATGCATTTGGAGGCAAATATTTGAGTTCTAGTTCTCATAATTTTCTGGCAGTCACTTCACAATGACTTGCTGATTTGAGCAAATATGATCAGACCTAAAATAAGTAGATTAAGTAGCAGTCAAATTTAATTCTTGAGACATTCAATACTATATTTAAGCTAAAATGTCAATTTTTAACACATATCTTTAAGTAAAAAAAGAAATTAAAATCCCTCAGTGTTCCACTGTTCCATCCTATATCTGCACACCATACTGCACCATATGTTATAGACTACCCTGGTCTTAAGCCAATGGTAGGATCCATTTAAAACATATTTTGATCTTTTTATAGGTGCTGTCAAGATTTTTGTGTGAAATATTTTACAAAATGAGTTCTCCTACATAACAAAATCAAAATAGTTCATTGATTTAACCATTTATCACTACACACTGTCAAGCTGACATATCTTTATATTCACAGAGAGAGATATTAAGAAAAACCAAATCCATTACTAGTATCTGATTTGACAATCATTCAACGTGAAATGAATTTCATCCTGCATCATTAGGTTTTATGAGGTTCTATTGAAATGAATGCATTTCATTTACAAAGCAAATACTTAACTGGGTATTGAAATGTGATAGGCTCTAGCACACTTGCCTTGACTTTTGTAGAAAATTATTTTAAAAACCACACAGCTTGCTGTCATGTCGTTCTTTGATCACAATTTAGTAGTGGTCAAAGTTGGACAGTTTATGATGACAGTTTTCATTTCTAGGTTTGAAGCTGTTCTCATTACGTCTTTTAAGGGGCTAGTAATTGTTATTATCATTTTTGTTATAATACCAAAGCTTTGATATAGAGGTAATTTTGTCTACCTCCTAAATATATTTTAATGAAATTATATTCAAGTGATTTCAAATATTTGAATAATTGAAAGCTAACAAAGAGAGGAAATCAAGAAAGTAGAGAGTATAAGCACACCAATTCAACCAAGAGTAGACCTATCTTCTAAATGACCTTCTTGCTCCTTCTTCCGGTTACTTCTCATTTCTTATTCTCCACATTCTTTACCTAATTTTTTTCTTCACTGCCTATTTCCTATATAAAAGCTATTTCTGGAACCTTAGAAAGTGCAGCAGTTTTCACACATAAACATTATGATGGATGATCGATCATGATCTATATTACTAAATGATTTAATTCTATAACCACCTGGTTACTGGATATTCCTGATATTTCATATTACCCTAATATATTTCACAAAGAATTCTCTCCTTTAACTTATTTTATCACTGAATTGGAAGCAAGCAAAAATCATATTTGCAGCATTCTTTCCTTTAGGTTTTATCTAATTTTTATTTTAATATCTATTTCAAATGAAAACCAGCCTGGATTCAATTTCATTAATTCCATCACTATATCTCAAAATCTTTGAATGAAGATAGGGATCAAACAGAATTATGAGAGACTGGGTAGTTGCCAGAATCATAGAATGAACTACCCTTTTGCATGGATCATGTCTTTAATTATTTCTTTCATATTTTCTATTGTGTATTCATTTTATTATTAATTTCTTAAGATCTCTCTTTATTTTCTCACTCATCTTCTGTTTTCTCCTACTTCACTTCTTATCAAATAAATCAATGGCACATGTCTTATACTTGTACTAATGTCATGCAAAAGTTAATGGGGGTGATGTGATATGATATTTGAAAAAAAAATCAATAACAAATATTAAAGATAAAGTTGAGTTGTGGTCATGTGATTAAATTTTGAAAGAAATTTTTTCAAACCAATTGGGAATGGTTGATCATGTTTACACAAGAATTTGAGTATACTGTGAGGTTTTGGAATTATCAGAATGAGAAGAAATTGACCAAATCTCACTGAAAAGCACATGCACTGCACACAGAAATGGGTATACTGGACTGCAAACAAATGTGGCATGAATGTTTGGCCCCAACATTTCAGCTATTTCTCGTGATATTTAGAATATGGGGTATTCCTTTTCAGGGTACATTTCTACTATGATGTCCATCCAAACTGAGGTAAAAGAATGAGAAAGCTCAAAATCATTTTTCACCTTCGCAAGAACGCAACCTTCTCTTTAAATGTAAGTAAGAAGGTAGGAAAATAAATGAGTTGAAATGATAGGTGAAACGTTGAAAATCTTCTTAATCTGAACACATACTGAATAGTTCTGATCACTCAGCAGGGTAACCATGTAATGGATGTAATGACCCAGTAGGGAACCATTACAACTTGACCTTACAATCTAATGGCTATATACTTATCCTATTTGTCCACTTGTCAATTGAAATGCTTGACAATTTAATGAAAGGCAAGTTGGAAATTATCATCTTTTCTACATCTATATTGATGTGTATGTATCTATGCCCTGCATGTTATTTCTCGCCATTCATTGCATGAATTCAGAAACAAATGGAAGATTCATAACTATAAGCTATGAAATTTGAAAATATGTGTTATGATGTTAAGATGTTCAATGACGAAAATGATAATTATATTTGAATTCTGTCATTTTCAATTAATATCAAAATTATATTTTCATATTCATAATTCATAGGATACTGGAAATTTGATCACACGCTCATTCTACAGTATCCAACACACCTGTTTAACCTGGAAGTGGTATAGGTTTCTGATTTGTGTTTCACTGAATCTGGAGTGTCTTGAGGAGTCCAATAAATCATTTCTTATATATTTTGTTATGTTTCTTTTGTTGTATAAATCATAATCACAACTGTTTCTAAAGTTCTAATTACTTTATAAAATAATCAGTAGTATATATACCTATAACACTGTTACCCAAGTCACACCAACATTTGTTTCTTCAGCAATTACCAGTCCCTGCAAGTGTTCATATATTTATTATGTATTAAAATTTGCTTACAGAAAACTTGCTAAAAATATTTGTGACCATGAATATGAAACTTTTAAGTCTCTGAGTTTGCTGTTTGTATTACTGAGCAATAATCCTACTTGGTCAGGTGCCTGAATAAGAAGATAAGATCTGGTAGAAACATGAGCCCTGCTCATATTTGCCACCCATTATTAAAATAGCTGAAACTGAAGATTTTACTGGTATTTTAGGCGATATGCTACCTATAGCATCAGATATGCACAGGTATACTCCCATATAAATGTGGTCTTTTTCTTCCTGCTATTTTGCAGCTTTTCACCCTCTTGCATCGGTATTCATTATTATTGATAACTTTCAGATATGAATGGTATCCACAAAATAGTCATTACATTTACAGCTTGTGCATTGAAGTGTAGCTTTGAGTCGGGGGGTATGATCACTGGCCGAAATTGACATTGCCTTTTGGGTAACCGGAATGCCAGACAATGATTAAATATTGTATTATTGCCGATGAATATAAGAATGTGGCATATACAGAAGAATACCACAACATTACAGTATTAATGCAATATTGCCTCCCTAATATGAATGGTGACCCCGGACAAATCGCATACTGATATGATGCACACAAGGGCGGATCCAGGTTTTAAAAAAAGGGGGGGTCCAAAGGGTGAGAAGTTATCATTCTGGCAAACGCAAGCGCCGAAGGCGCTAAGCGCCTCTATAGGCATATATATATATATATATATATATATATATATATATTGCCTGTTTGACTATTTTAATGTTGAAATATAGTTGGGCGCGCAGAGCGCGCCACAAAAATTTGATAATACGAGCCTGAAAATGTCTTAGTTTGTACTGAAATTACATTTAATCTATTAATATTACATGGAATTATTGTTTATTTGAGATGGAAAATACATATATAATGATTGCAAATTACCATCTTTTATCAAAAAGTGCGGGTATATTTGTGACCCGGCACCACAAAACCACCAAAAAGTCGCAAAAAATAATTTTTCTGATTTTATCATATTTGGATAGAACAAAGTCTCAGCTTTAAAATGATATATGACTCATTATAATTGAAACTTTCTAACCCTTTTAATCCAGCGAATGAAAGGAGCTTGTAAGAGAGGTTTGCTGGTATTAAATAGGGAGGAAATGAGCTCTAAAGTTGAGGCCTATTCAAGCGCGCGGAGTAAGAAAACAAGAGAGAAAATCAATGGAGAGTGAATCAAAAGGCCATAGCACCCACTATGAATGAATTGTCGGATTAGGTTGATATTTGGTAGAAGTGTCAAACATAGTTTATTCATTCCATTGCCAAGACTTCAAATTGTGAACTTTAGTTGTTCGAAAGTTATTATGATGCAAATGAGAGTGTTCTAATGGGAGATTAAGCGCACCTCGGTGGCCTGACACCTGCACTAGACAATGCCTATTCACTCCTTTCGGTTGTCTTTCTTTGTTCCCTTTTAGATAATACTGGTTTGTTACCTGTGTAGTCCTTCTGTTATCATACACTGAACTTGTAATTTAGCCTATAATTGACTTGAATAGGACCTACTCTTTTTCTTGTTCACATTGATTAACCTATGCAGTTTGTTTTACATAGAACTTACATACTCTTTCCTTGCTCACATGAATAAACTTGATCGTTCGTCCTTTTTCAGACTCTGTTTCGTCATCGAAATGGAACTTAAAACTGCTCTGTAATTTGCTTTCGCGACTTTTGGTGAACTGTTATATCAGTATGATGAGATTGCTGAGAGTTTATTCTTTCTATCAGTATAAAAATTATTAGCGAAGTGTAATTTTCAAGGCCCGTGAGATTGCAGTGATTTTACGTGGGTGAGCGGTACCCAATTAAAAAAGATCATACGGGAAGGCGAAGAATTAGGAAGAAACCGAAGCTGTGCGAAAAAACTGGTCTAGAAAAACTGTTTAAAATTCGTCTTATGCTGTGTTTTAAGCTTCCAGATTTTGATATAAGGTACAGAAAAGAACGATCTTTCAGAAAAACCAAAAATCCCAAAATAAAATTTTCCAACCCAAATTTCCATTACAGCTGTTTACATAAAATCACGGGTTGCGACTTTTTGGTGGTTTTGTGGTGCCGGGTCACATTTGTACAGGCCACCCCCCCCCCCCCCCCCCCCCCCCCGTACATCAGAACTGGGAGGGGGGGTTAATGCATACCCCCATCCCCTCCGGGATTTGCGCCATTGGACTGTATTAATATATATATGTATATATATATTTTTTTTAAGTTTTCCCAGATTTTCCAGTCTGCATTGCTGTGCAGGACCTCAGATGGCATGTGGCATCAGCACAAACAGTCCAGTGAGACAAATAAGAATAAAATCTGGAGATTTATTACTTGAGATTGGTTCTTCAATGTTGAAGTACTATGTTGATAACCTAGGAATTAGGTGTGCGCATGCTGTACAAACACACTTAGTAAATTTTAGTGATACATGTACACATTTTACAGCAATGAAGAATTATTCACTAAATATCATCTATATTATCTCCTCCCATCCCTGAGATAACAATTCGCAAGTATTTACATCATCACGAGTTATAAAAATCACAAATCACAAAAGAACACAAAAAAGGGAAAGTTCCTTAGATTCAGGAGTTCACAATCAAGGCCAATCAACAACAGTACCAATACCAGTTTTGCTGAAAATTCACAGGATTTAACAATCAACCACAGCATCTACTCATTAGGCAAAATAAATAAGTTTTGTATCACAAAACTAGTCATGGTGCAATATATCAGATTCAAGCGTTCCCAATCAACAACAAGAAAAAATATATCAAAAGTCCTCGGAGAAAACAAACCTCCTCCCCCCCCCCCCCCCCCGAGCACCTGTCATTTCCTTTGAATTTCGTGACTTTGACCTTTTTGTTGACTCTGACAGACCTTTGACCTTTTGTGTGACTTTAAGTCTTGACCTTTACAACTTTAAACTTTATATGGACACATGAAGTTCACTTCTTGCGATGTACAACCATAGGGTAGGTGTAGGGAATACCAGACCCTTAAGCACGTTTGCATAATTTGCATAAACATGAACACAGACACACACTAGTAAGGTTTACCAATGCTTTCAGCAACCCTTTTTATTTCTCAGGGTACCGAAATAATGACAAAAATTTGTTTACCTAATGAAATAATCTCCTTAATGACGTCATAGGTAAATGGTCCATTGTTCCCTACCCATGAAAGTAATACGAGACCGCTACATTTTCAACCGAAATCTCAAATATTTGTTGAGGAAAATGATATTTCGTTGGAAATGTAAATACCAATAAAGAATTGTTTTTTGGAGAGTATGTTTTGGTTTCATCAAAATCTGTTGCAATTTTAACCAAAAATTTTATAGCATTTATCATCGGATAAATTTAATTACCATTTAAACGGCATCCAACATGTTCAATGTGCCGTTACTTTTGCCTGATGTGTTTATTATGTGTTTAGTTCAGATTTACAATGTATTACTACTAGTATATCAGTGACAAAGCCCTCTGCCTATATTAGATGCATGCGATGCCGTGTGACCCCACCCCGGTTTTCTTTTTATTTTACGCCAGCAAAACTTGATGGCATGTCATTCCCACAATTATTTTAAAATCTGTGGAATCAATATTTCTTATCATTAATAATCCGTCTTATCTCCATTCCCCATTCAAATCAATGTAAATTTTCACTCCGTTTTATTAAAAAAACACACACAAACGCGGTGATACCACTTCAAAATGAATTTTTTTTTATTGTACTTGCACTCTGAAAGTTCTTATTGAAATTTATGGATGGGAAGAAATGGTAGTGTACAACCTTAATTTAAGTTCAATATTTGGTGTTAGGCCTACGCCTTAAATTGGGTACATACCATCATCAGGGCAGCATTTCCTCTTCTTTGTGGAGGTGATTCCAAAATCCAGGAGGGTGCATGGGCCTTTGGCATTTTTTCTCTTTTTTTTTGGAAGCCATGCTGCAATTTAAACATGAATGCAAGTTTGCAGGACTAGAGTAGATTCAGCCCATGTCCTGTTGTTGCATATTTATTTATATGGATTATAAAAACATTTTTATTAAAAAAAAAACATATTTTACAAAAGATCTAAATATTAAGAAGATGTAAAAAAAAAAAAGAAGATATTTTCAAAATTAGGCTAGTATGTCATTTCCATCTCTTTGTTTGCAATTAGGTCGGGCCGTAGGGGCCTGGGGTATAATCAATAAACACATGAGATGCCGGGTATTCCGTGCACTATTATAAGCTGGGACTAAGTCCATACTAAGGCTTAAGCTGGAATTTTAGTCCCTGCTTTTATGGAATGCCATAGCTGCATCACTTTAAAATTAATGTCAATGCAACATTAGTTTTGTTTGTGCATTTCGTTGCTGAATTTGTATGATTTATACACAGAACATGATGGAACAACGAATGGCATTCCATAAAAGTATGTACTAGGACTAAGTCTTTGTTAGTCCAGGCCATGGTCCAGGCTTAACTTAGTCTGTGCTATTGGAATAGTACTAGGTCTATATGGTCTGATTGGCAGTGGCGGCACCAGGATTTTTAAAGTGGGGGGGGGGGCAAATGGGGGGCAAAAGAAAATGTTGGGGGGCAAGGGCGGACAAAAAAAATTTTGACACTTTTTGTAGTGAAAATGTACAGAATATTCGGCTATAAACCTACCCAGATATGAGGACATTTTGAGCATCTAGCTGAACTGCCCGATTATAAAGAGGTGTTAGTTATATACTGCGAGCGAGCGAAGCGAGCGAGTAAAAATTTTGACATTTTTCGTAGTAAAAATGTACAGAAATTACATATTCGGCTATAAAACTACCCCAATATGCATGAGGACATTTGAGCATCTTGCTGCCCGATTATGAGGTGGTAGTTATTTATTGCAAACACTTTTTGTCGTGAAAATGTACAGAAATTATATTCGGCTATGAAACTACCCAGATATGAGGACATTTGAGCATCTTGCTGCCTGATAATAAGGTGGTAGTTATACATTGCGAACGGGCAAAAATTTTGAAACTTTTTATGGTGAAAATGTACAGAAATGATTATTTGGCTATAAAACTACCCCAATATGAGGACATTTGATCATCTCGCGGCCTGATTATGTGGTGGGAGTTATAGGTCTGTATTGCGAGCGAGCGAAGCGAGCGAGCAAAAATTTTGACACTATTATAGTGGAAATGTACAGAAATTATTCGGCTATAAAACTACCCAAATATGAGGATATTTACACGAGCTGAGCGAACAAATTTGCCCCATGCCCCCCCCCCCCCACCTTGATGCCGCCACTGCTTTCCAAGTTTCCGTTTTCTTTCTTTTTCCTTCTTTTCTCCATTCCTTTTTCACTTTTTTCTTTCCTTTTCTTTTCTTTTTCATTTTCCACCCTTTTATTTTTTTTCACTCCGAAAATTATTGGGGGGGGGGGGCAACTGGGGGGGGGGGGTAGGCAAATGCCCCCCATGCCCCCCCCCCCCCTTGGTGCCGCCACTGCTGATTGGTCTCTAATGTCTCTAATTAATGATGGAGGGTCTGAAAGGCAATCAGTAAACACCCAGGGCTGCGTTTATTATAAGTTTCACGGTATTCTTGGCACGAAGCAGACGACGACAGACGAGTGTTTGTTCAGTGATAAACAGATCCAGTCACAGCAGAGCCCACCCTAACTGCGACAGCCGCCGCACGCAGTGCGGTGCCCACCCGTGAGTTGAGTAAGTAGTGGGGGCATGCTTTCCCTTCGCAGCCGAACGGAGCGAACGGGCCCCGCCCGGCCCGCGCCCCAGCCACGGCGGGGATGCATGTCCCCACTACTTAATCAACTGCACTAGCGCCGAAAGTTTTATCAATTAACCTGCAGCAGAGCTGCATTTATATATTTGGGCCAAGCAAAAATTATTTACCTATATGGATACTTGTGCTTTGGTATTGTCTAGAATGACGAGTTTTTTTGTTTTTTTTAATTATGTGTTTATTAAGAAATCAACTCATAACATATACAAACTTTCCAAGGATATACAAATGTTGTGTTACAAAAAAATCAATGACAAATTAAGATATTTACAAACGATTGAGATGATCTGGAAAAAAAAAAAAAAAAAAAAAAACACACACAAAAAAAGAAAAAAAAAAAAAAAAAAAAAAAAAAAAAGGCAGAGTACACGTAATAGAAATAATCAGAATTATAACCATTACAAGTACAAAAGCAAGAACCTCGAGATAGCATTGCATCAGAATCTGAAAATTTTGTTGGGCCCAAAATAAACAAAAAGAGGAGTAGAATGACGAGTTGCCTCGAATGAGTGACTTGAAGTTGAATGATGCCGCGTGCAGCCTGCTTCCTCGAGGGTTGCAAGCGTAGTTGCAAGACAGCGTACGTACGTACGATCAAAAGTCGCATGCATAAACCTATGCGTGCCGCGCCGCATATCTGATCTGGCATGGCAGTACAGTACTTAAGCCTACTTTGCGACGGAGAATGAAACAATGGGTAATGAATAGGGCCTATGCAGTATCTTGCATGATCAGGTCGGCAGAATTTCTGGGGAAAAAAAAAAAAAAAAAAAAAAAAAACGCCAAGAAAGACAGCGCCAAGTAAAAAAAAAAAAAAAAAAAAAAAACGGCGCCAAAAAAGGGGGGGGTCCGGACCCCCGTGACCCCCCCTCTGGATCCACCCTTGTGCACATACATATATACTGGCAATACTGGTGTATCAGCAGATATGAACATAGTGACGGTTTCAAAACACATCTCCTCTAAGACAAGAGATCAATGTACTTTTTCTCTCCATATTTTCACTCAGTTTACCCCTGATACACTATATTAGTCATAGTTTAGGTACACAGCAGGTGTGTAATCATCTATTCTTAAACTTGATATCTCTTTTGACCCTTGAACTTTCAACCCCTAGACAGGTGAGAGGAAAACCTTGACAGTCTCTCACACTCTCAGGTTTCTAGAAAATGCTCTCTATTTTAAAGCATTAAAAACAAAGTTTTTCCTGTGGATAAAGTGTTGGTTACATGTGGTTTTTCCAAAGGTTCGTTTTTCCGGAGGTTCATAATTCCAAAAATGAAAAAGGGTTCATAATTCTGAAAATGAAATAGGGTTTGTAATTCTGAAAATGAAATAGCTAGGGTTCATAATTCCGAAAATGAAAAAGGGTTCATATTTCCGAAGGTTTGTAATTCAAAAAAATTATGTAGGACTCTATTGTATTTTCGGAATTACGAACATTCAGAATTATGAACCTTCAGAATTATGAACCCTTTTCATTTTCGGAATTATGAACCCATTTTCATTTTCGGAATTGCGAACCCTATTTCATTTTCAGAATTATGAACCCTATTTCATTTTCGGAATTACGAACCTTCAGAATAACGAACCTTCATAGAAATTAATCAAATGTTCGGAATCATGAACCCTATTTAATTTTCGGAATTATGAACCCCCTTCTATGGGAAATTTGTGTTTTGGAATTACGAACCTTCGGAATTATGAACCTTCGGAAAAACGAGTACCCCCAAATTGTCAATGAATCTATTTCAAAATGCTGAAGATTCATGTGGAATGATTAATTGTTATCTCGAGTTCTGGTAAGGATGGAAAGGTTAAAGGAGAATGAAACCTGGAGAAAAATCAATTTTAATGAAAAGAGAGGATAAAGAGAAGCAATTTTTAAAAAGTTCCATCAAAATTGGTTAAGAAATGAGAAAGTTATGAAAGTTTGAAAAGTCTCAATTTACTTTCTATGGTGATCCTCAAATTGGCAATGTTGCTTCAAAGTGACAGGTTTAGTAGTACAACTCTCCATATGTTTTGTACATAAAATTTCATGTTTCCCCCCATTATCTCTCAAGGTGCAGCTTGTCTCCTTCTTAGCTCAATATATGTCATGGGAAAATGTATTTGACACAACATATGTTAAGTTCACAAAAAGACAAGCAGCATCTTTAGAGATAATGGAGAAAATATGAAATTTTGTGTACAAAACATATGGAGAGTTGTACTACTTAACCTGTCACTTTGAAGCAACATTGCCAATTTGAGGATCGCTATAGGAAGTAAATTGAGACTTTTCCAACTTTCATAACTTTTTCATTTTGTAACCGATTTTGATGGAACTTTTTAAAAATTGCTTCTCTTTATCCTCTCTTTTCATTAAAATTGATTTTTCTCCAGGTTTCATTCTCCTTTAACCTTTCCATCCTTACCAGAACTCGAGATAACAATTAATCATTCCACATTAATCTTCAGCATTGCTTCTCTCTATCCTCTCTTTTCATTAACATTGATTTTCCCCAGGGTTTCATTCTCCTTTAATTTTCAACAAAACACTGAATTATCAAGACTACAAATAAATGACAAGTACCAGCAAAAATAAAATATGGAAATTAGGCAAACTGTCCCAGCCCAAGTGTGCAATACATTTCCCATTTACAGATTTTAAGTCTATACATTCCCAGTGAATATGATTTCCAGCACATTTTAGTTGGTTTATATTTGATCAGTCCAAACAGCCTGTCTGCTGGATAAACAAATGAAAAATACTTTAGGACAGTTTGCCTCCAAATTGTAATTCCATTTTTAAGATTTTGATGTAATATACCTAGTTTCCTACCTTAAATCTCATAGACAGTCTCGGTAGCAAAAATCATACTGGCAAGAAACTTATCTAACATAGTCACATACTACTCTCCTTTTATCATAAGACACATGTACGAGATTATTTAACATTCCATCCACGATTTCGAACAAATTTTAGTGTAAATATCTGTAAGAAACGCTTGGTAACGGCTTTTCACTGCCTCACGCTAAGACCATATCCACCTGAAGGTTCCCCGCACAATAAAACCCAGCGCTTCGCACTATATGTGTAGCGTATTCTATACACACAGCAATCCTAATGTGAGTAGTGTGTGTGGCCGTTGTTTGAATTTACATCCCCTCTTTTTTGGGCCAGGGATTTTTATTACTTTTCACCTCTCATTCAGTAAATATTTCACCTGAGGAGGAAAAAACTTCACACCATCTTAGTTATGTTAGTACCCTGCTTTTTATTAAGTAAAATCAAAGAAATCTCACGAAAAGTTTTTGAGGGCCTCCCAAAACTATCTGTTACCTTTAAACACGTTGACAATGCAAAAGAACCTATATCAGTCGCTGGTTTCACAAAATTTTCTATGAGCACAGGCTGAAGTGCTGTACATACACCCAGTTGGGCAATGAGAATCCCCCCCCCCCTTAGCAAATGACCTTTCATCCTGAACCAACCTTGATTCACACTTGACATATGTGTGGTCTCCATGCACTCTGCATTATGAAATTATATATTTCACAAGGGACTAATAATGTACAGTGGAACATTTCTTGAGCAAAACTCTATGTTGTTAGTTCTATTCATAACCAATCAATCATTAACAGAAATGGGAGGTGATGACATTTACAGCAATTTGTCTGGACCATGTAGGACCATGTTGCAAAGAAGAAACAGTCAGGAGATGATATTAATAAATGATATATTTCTTTTAATTGACAGGTCAAATGAAATCTTACCAAATTCAAGAATTCATATTTAATAGTGCTGGTATCGACACGCCTGATGTCGCCACTATGGCGACAAAAGTACTGGTTTTGGACTTTGCCGACATGTCGACACGCATGCTCCGATGGCGACATAAAATGGGTCTTTTTACATGTACCTCGCCGTGGCGTCGTGCGCGCGTACGTGATTTGTTTCACATACGCATTAGCAGCGCGCGCGCGCAACACGATCGCTGCGTATCTAGCTAGCTGCGACGACCGGTATACATTACGATGATTACGTACGTACATGTACATGCCTAGCACCTAGATATGCGACACTAGCTGACTCGCACCGCATGACTTTCATTAATGCTTGATAAATTGGATCATACAAAACAAATTTTGGGGCAAATAGTTGACAGTGTGCATCTTTGAGAACTGTAAGTGAGTATGACTGCGAGTGTGAGCCCGTGAGGACATAGTGCATGTATTCCATGTAAAGCTCTTGTGAATTTGTGTCGGGTAACTCTGGTTTAATAGTGTACGGTCACTACGGGAGCGACCCGAGTTTAGACTTGTTTGACTCATGTCCAGATGTCGACACATGTCGACATCGGCGTTAATTTTATTGCGACATGGCGACATAGATTTTCCATGCCGATACCAGCACTAATATTTAATGATTTTTCCTTTTTCCTGTTTTCGGTTCAGTGGTGTGACCGAAGTACAAGAATTGCAATGGGATTATTTTGATCTATGTAAAAGAAAATCACCCCAACTCTATAAAGTAAAAGAAGGAAACAAGAAAGTGAAACAACTTAATTGCAGGGGTAGGTAGAATGGCATTTCATGTTACACAACACATTTACATACCTTGGTGGGCAGTTGATATTATTACAATTTCTGGTTTTAACTTCTGGTTTTTGTCCCTCACACCTGCTGTCTTCAACAGTTTCTCCTGTAGCAACATTGGTACAATCCAATGCACTTGTCTGCTGACCTATTTAAGAATACAAGAAAGATACAAGAACATATTTCTAAATCAAATCATTATTCAAGAATACTTCAACATTCATAAAGTCAATTTATAAAGTCAATATCAACTGTTTGCGAACACCAGTATGATGCAGATTCCTTCTCCCAAAATACAGGATGTAAAATCAATATTTACAAACACTAGAATCATTTAAACATGTCATGGTGGGAGGGGGTATTTTCTTGGTGATATAGACAGGCAGTAATTCATAATAAAATACACAACAAATACAAACAATGCTCTATTTCCGAATCTGTTTTCATGTAATGTGAAAAGTTTTGCCTGATAGTGGTATGTAATTGATAGATCCATCAACTAACAAGAGAGTCATTCTAACTATCATCAGTTTCACACCCAGGAAATGAGAAATAAGTGTCAAACTGATATCAAGTGGGCACCGGCTGCTGTTATGCTGATGGATGATGATCATCATCTTGATGACATCTATCAAATGCTTTACCATTCCTCATCCCTCTTTCTCAGGAACCTCTAAGTATGTGGGAGTATATAAGCTCATCATTTAGAATTAGAAACACACCTTTGAACAGAATCACTCTCAAAAACCAGATGGAACAAGTTTCTCTTTATCTGCATCAAATGAATGTTCATTATAGATCCATTCCACATCAGCTTTATACCTCATTTTAGTTTTAACCAGATCTAAGCATGAAATATCTAGAATGTAATGTTAGTGACACATAGCAAACTTCCAAACACAGCATAGCTTGTTACAATGATGAGATGAAAATCAATTTATAGGACTGTGAGAAAAAAACAACTTCTTCAATGAACATGACCTACATATAAAAGAATCAATTTAGACCAGTTTTCGTCTCTGTTTCCAAGTACAGTACTTGTATCATAATCTTGAAATGCTTACATATGGCTCCCCAGCAGGGTTAAACATTACACCAGGACTGATACAATTACTCTTTCTAATATGCAAAGAATACTATTCTCTGAATACGTTTCATACAAGAAGCAGTATATTTTAATAGTGACAACAAGTTTCTATCAAATAGAGTACACAGAGTATTTGGAGTATGAAAGGAAACATGCCTTTACCATGTGACACAACAGATAAATTAAGTGACAGTAGAATGTAATTAATTTTTAAAATATCGAATTCATTAGATCTACCATTCCATTCTATATGATTCTTGATGTTGTTTTTATCACCAGGACCATTATCATTCAATAATTAAAGCTATAGATGACGCACTAAAGCATTCCCATATATATGACACCTTAAAAATCCAGGCAGCAAAATAAAATGACATTAATGTTGTGGGCCTCACATTTCTGTATCTTATTACACACAGATAATGTACCATGTGAGTATCTTTAGGAGCTTTTAATTGTTACCAAAAGAAACTAGTATTTTAATCCTCACTTGCCATGCATTTACTCTTATAATAGTTGCATTTTGCCAAAACACTTTTTTAAGGTGGTTCACTGCATCATGTGTGAACGAGCCAGCCTGTGGAATGTTAGCTTATCAAGTACTTGTGTGTTAGCAAGAATGTATGGGATAAGAGATAATCCTTGATACAGTGATGGTACCAATTAAATGATGATGAGTAGCTGGAAGATGATTAAGAGAGATACCTTGAGACACTAATCATCAAGGCAAGAATAGAGATTACACCATCATCACCAGCTGGAGCTCAACACTCTTTTGAGTGGTCAATCTTCTCTTTCGTATCACGACAGAGAAGGTCAGTGCTAATGCACTCGTGATTGTGTATGATACATAAGCCTACAAAGAAATTCCTGGTACACCAAACTGTCATGTAAAATGTTATCAATTTATTAATAAATGGCACATTAAAAAGCTGCTGCCCATCAAACAAACATACAACATTCTCAAATAACATAGCATTTCCTGACAATACCATCAAAATGATATAGAGGGCTCTGAATTTATCAATTGTAAGAAACTTTTCTTGATTGGATGACTAAATGTAAGGCAATCTACAAGCAATCTAGCTGCATCTGTAGTCATTCATTTAAATTAATTGCTTGTTCTTTTCCCATCTGTCTCCCTACAACTGACATTTCAATGACCCTCTCATCATCAAAACCCTCTTCACTTTCTAACAGACATTGTCCCCTAAGTTTTGCTTGAACACATACCTTAAATGCAAATAAACCCTACCATATATCTCTACACAACGAATTAGGAGCATGTCACTATCAAACCCTATAATATGACTGAGTTAAAAACAGCAACAATTCCATAATAAGAGCTGCAAATGAGGATATAACCCTTTCCCACACATTGTACATGTGTTGTTGCATGTTTGATGGTCTCTAGTGGTGTAAGGACCAGCATAGTCTACATAACAGAAATAACTAGCATTGGGAGCATCCATCAAGGCTGCAATCATACTCTTGTCTCAAGAGAAGGGGTGGGGATAGAGAGGGAAGAGGGGAAGAGGGGAAGAGGGGAAGAGAGGGGTGGGGAAGAGAGAGAAAGAGAAAATGAGGTGGGAGAACCAAAGATCATCATGGCAAAGCTTTTTCTTCAATAGCCTTCTTCCTACCTGGGATAAATCTTCAAGTTAAATAGGAATACTTTCACATCTTCTTCAGACAACATTTCCTTGATTTTGCCTTATACCAAACACTAACTCTCTCCTTCTCACAACATGACTTAATCATACAATAAAAAACCAACCCTCCAAAATTGTAGAAAGAACCTAAAAAAGAATAGAAGATGTATGAAAATCTTCAAGGATTCATATGGTACAATTTAGACAATTATGGAGTAGTAGTGACAGCTATTTCTGCCAATCCACTGATTTTATGAACCTTTGACTAACACTGTTTATTCAAACCTCACACATTCTACATTAAATTTAAGCCTCAATGGATTAGCACATCAAACAATCTGTCATACTCTAAAGACAATACTATGGAGTCTGGATCTCACCTCCAAGTCTGATGCATGTCATATCTGACATGTCCACAGGGGTATTTATCTAACGCCCCTTTCATAAACCCCTAAGTGCACATAATACCAGCATTATCGAAGTTTATGAACAGAACCAAATAAAAATAATGCATATCATTTTAATGCTACAGTTATCCGCACAATAGGTGCATTTTCCCACCCTCTATAATCTATGGACCTACCGTGAAAGGTCAATTAATTTCCTGTACAATGAAGGATATGTGAAAGGGTGCTCTAAATAATGCTTCTATTTTGCATCTTTTTAAATACAATTTTAAGTGCTTAATGCAGAATATTTTAGTATGCACAATAGGAGTACAGGTTTGTTTAAACTGTAAATACTAACAAATTAAGGTTCAACTGAAATAACAAATTTGAGCAGGAACATAAAGCCATATACATAATCTTATTCATTTTTTTTTTTTTTTTTGGGGGGGGGGTTAATCCCTCTGAAATTCAAAGCAACTGCAGACATTGTATCAGGACTACTGATTCTTGGGTGTTTTATCCCCTTCCTTATACAATGTGTATTACAGCAATGCTGTAGGCCTAGGGGATTGTTCCTTCAATCAGTGAACAGTAAAATACAGAGAACACATGTTTTTCAAAATCCTAAGTGTGAATGACTTCTTACTCTGAGAAGATTAGATAGTGAACCTATACCATATTCATATCATCAATGTAGGTTCTATCATAATGCTACCTCAACAGTGGAAATCAGCAGCCTAACACACTAGAAATTTAATTTTAATCTTTTGCACTGATAATTTAGTGGACTTACGAACAACACATAATGAGCATGGCAATAGAACTGCACCACATGGTATAAATATGGACCTGATTGACAATGGATTGATCTACTCGCACCAGAGCTGCCAACTTTCACCCAAACATTGCAATATTCTGATGGTCGCAAATCTATATCAGAGACTTGGTAGTTTTCATAACATAATGACACAGAAACTAGACCTTACAAAATTATGATGTTGCATGAAAAGAATTCTACTTGGCATTGTATTATCAAGAATCATAATAACAAATAATAATAATAATAATAATAACAAACCACTAATTCTGAAGTGCTCATATCTACCACTCAAGGTGCTCAAGGCACTCCCATATTACCCCGGCCCTAGCCAGCTAAGCTACCGATTTTGGCGCTCACAGCATTCAAGGAATTCCCTCCCACAACATACCCCATCTAAAAATTGGGTAGAGAGATGCAAATTTAGATTAATGTCTTGTCAAAGGACATAAGTTCTGCACCGGGACTCAAACTCATGATCTTCACATCTCTAGTAAGTGTTTAAACCACTCACCTGTGAAACTACATTATGTTTGTCATGTGAACAGGGATATGGTCTTCTGAGAGAGGAGGTTAATAGGCAATTGACATGCTTCATAACACACGTCACATGTCACGATAAAGACAGAGATTTCAAGATCGCATGTTTACATCCCATTTCTGGCCCTTAAAATGTAAGAACATGCCTTCATATTCAAAATGTCTCTCTAGTTTGAAGCTTGAAATCAGGTCATTGTCTGAAAAGGGTTGTGTTGCCAGGGCCTGTCCCAAAATAGTCACTCCATTTTACATATGAGATTTGACCCCTTAAAGTTACGTAGACCATCCATTTCATTCACAAAAAGCTTGTCAGCTCGAACAAAGCCGCCAGGTTTTGCCCCCAGAGCCCCCCCCCCCCCCCCAAAAGGGCCCCAAAGTCGGATCAATTTCAACCCATCTAACATATGCACCAAACTTTGTCAGAAGAAGGTGTATGACTATACATTACCAAAACACAAAAAACTGACAAAATTTTCTGTCGGGATAGGTTGTCAGACCACCCCTAAAAATTGGGGAAAATTTTTCCCCTTAAGGCCAAAGGAAGAAGTATGGATGTACATTACAAAAGTATAAAAACTGACAAAATTTTCCTTTAGGAAGGGGGTGTAACAAGGTTATAATACAAAAAAGGGGGTTTTCTCTACATCCGGAGCCTTTTGGGCAGAAAAGCCTGGTTTAGGGGCACTTTGGTGTTTTTCTCAGGGGTGTTTTTCTCAGGGGTGTTTTTCTCAGGGGCGTGTTACATCCCCATTTTGTCAGTTTTTTGTGTTTTGGTAATGTATAGTCATACACCTTCCTTCTGACAAAGTTTGGCACATATGTTAGATGCGTTGAAATTGACCTGACTTTGGGGCCCTTTTGGGGGGCTCTGGGAGCCAAACCCGGCGGCTTCATTCGAGCTGACAAGCTTTTTGTTAATGACATGGATGGTCTAAGTAACTTTAAGGGGTCAAATCTCATATGTAAAATGGGGAGACTATTTCAGGACAGGCTCCCACTGCAGACTACTGTGTATTACAAAATAATTCAATTACTTTCTATACAAGCATATTCCTCATAAATCTCCTTCATTTATCAAGATTGTGTGTCACTATTTGATAAAAAAAACGGACTTTTACTTTCAAGAAATGAGCCCAGCCTCTCACGTGGAGTGACTGTTATTCTCTAGGGGAAACTGGTTTAAACTATTAAAGGAAAATCCAGCCTTAATGACAAGTTGCTCTGAAAGAAAGAGGAAAAATCAGAGAAGCAGATTGGTGAAAGTTTAAAGAAAACTGGGCAAGCAAAAAGAAAGTTATGAATTTTAAAAAGTTGTAATCACTATACATATGGGAATTTCATATTGGCCGAAGAGGTAATGTCACTGTGATGTAGTTGCGGACAACTCCCCCATTTGCTCCAACACACAAAATGACTAAAACGTCATTTTTTTCAAAATGTATTACTCAGTAGGATCTTTTTCTTTCATGAGGACCTATAACGATGTGCTATCTACAATATATTTCGAGTACTGCCCCAAGGCTAAAGGTGCTTCATAGAAAACCGCAAATTAATGATATTTTTGTGTATGACAAACAGGAGAGTTGTCTGCCAGTATGTCACAATCGACTCACCACATTGCCAACTTGAGATTCGCATGGATGTTTTTACACAAATCATCTCATTACCACGGTTGGATTGCCATTTAAGGTAATCAATATTTGTCAAGATATTAAAAGCAATGGACTTTATTCCATTAACATGAAAAAATTTGAATGAATGAATGAATTTATTTCATAATACTGCAGAAATCTGCCATGAACATTACAATTGAAAGTATACGTACATGTAGTTCAAAATTGAATACAGATATCATAATCAGTAACAATTTCAATGTAATCAAGAGTGAAAATTACATTAGGCAATAAAAAAGGCAGTATCATGGGAGAACCTAAGTAAAAGCACAGCTTGTTAAAACTAGGTTCCCCAATTAAAGAGAATTACAACATGTAATTATGTATACATATACAGATACATGTAAGGCAGTAAAGAGACAAGATAAGATTCTTTACATTCTTTTTCAAATCAAATGTTGCAGGATGTTTGAATTCCATAGGGACTGGCACTGCTTAATTACTGCTATATTCACCACTAATGGTGGTGTCACACCTTGGCGTTTTAGCCAGCGTATGCCCGACGTATGAGGAATTTGGCGAATACGCTGGCGTATGTCGAATACGTTACGGGTAAGTTTTGCATACGTTAAGAGCACGCTAAAACACGCTGGTATACGTCGTCATACGGCGAGGTCGTCGAAAAATTTTGTGCAAGCACAAAATTTTTCGACGTATGCCAGCGTATGGCTCATACGTCCCGCATACGCGGGCCATAAGTTGTAGGTAAGTTACGCGATCGTTGACACACGTTGACACACGTTACTCGTAAGTTACTCATAAGTCGAAATACGTCGAGATATAGTCTAGCGTACCCCAAAACTTACTTCTAACCTATGAGTAACGTGCTTTAAACGTATGTGTAACTTAACTCCAACGTATATTGACGTATGAAGACGTATTTGACGTGCTCCGGACGATCACAAAACTTACTGAACGTGTTTCTAACTTACAGCTACCGTATAACGGCGTATTGACAACGTTTAGAGGAATTGGTATATAAAAATGGGGTTCACAAGAAGAACCCATCAGAACTCATGAAGACACGTCCACGCCCCCGCCCATGGCCAGGGGACTTCTTGGCAGCGTTCTTCGAAGTGTTCTTCGGCATGGCGGTGGTGTTGATACGGTGATGTATAGTGCGGTTATGATTTGAATAGTCGAGCGGCAGCCTTTTTATAGGCTACGACACGTGATCGTCAGCGATACGCTGCCGCGCGCTATGCGTAAGTTAGGCTATCGTTGGGCATAAGTTGTGTACGCCGGCAATACGCTAAGCATTCGTTGGAATACGTTACTTATAAGTTAACGAAGCGTTCTATATACGTTATGTATACGTCCAACTCGTTATGAATACGCTAAGTATACGCCCAGAGTTGAAAAAAAAAATCAAAGTTCAGCATATGCCGACGTTTTAGATAAATTTTGATACGTCGGGCATACGCTAGCTAAAACGCCAAGGTGTGACACCACCATAAGGAAGAACAGAATGCTTGTAGAATGACTTTTTTCCAGCACACTGCATGCAGAAAATTACATGGAACATTATCCACTGCCACTTTACATACCAAAATATTTTTCAATATCCTTGTCATTAATCACATACTGGTAACATAAAAGAGTTTCTTACACAATCATACAGTTCCAGAGAAGTTCAAACTTCCTACAATCCAATATAACTACCAAATAAAAAAGAATCACGAAAGAAATAACCAAGTGCCTAAAAACCTTTAAGCAACTTTTATTGCTATGCTTAAACATTTCCTACACTAAGCTGAGAAAAATACAAGGGGCCTCAAGATAAACATCATTCACCAGGCCTTCATAGTTCAATCTGATATAATGTCTGCCAACCAAGTTTATCTGTAGGTCTTAGAATGAACTTTGATACCATGTGTGTTTAGATATGGGCATTTGAGAAAGATTAATGTGATTCATGGTTTGTTGATATAATATTGTAGGCATGTGTCCAACATAGCTATAGGAGACAGTGCAGGATAATTTCCATCCAGTACGCATACTAAAGGATACTTGCATACATTCTGAAAGTCCTAGTGATGATTTTCTAAACTTAATTGGCAGCACTCAGTCTGAAGATCTGTGTGGAGTAAAATTCAAATTCAAATTTATTCAAATTTGCATTTGAATTTGGAGTAAAATCAAGAGTATTCAGCATACAAAGATTTTAACTCTACCAGTTATGAACAAAAACATGAATAGAAGAGTTCAATAAATTGCACACCTACCAACTAAAAAGTTACCCAGTAGATACATCTTAGCAAATCTGGCTACTAAAAAACCAGAAAAGTTTGCGAATCAACAATAATAGCCATTTTTCTGGGAATAAACGTATGCAGATTGCAAAAATTCAATGTTGTATTCAGTAACTTTTGGCACTTTGTGGCATGAACTTATGCAAAGCTATACACAGCAAGAAATCAGCAAAAGTTTCTCTGCACAGAGAGTTTGTAGTTCAGATTCTTGTTGACATGGGAGAAAGCAAGGAGTAAATGAGAGGCAGACAATGACTCATCAAATCAAATGAATAGCTCCACTTTTAACTCTTGTGTAGTAACAAATACAAGGAGAACTTTCCTTGGAAAACTTTCCTTGGAAAACTATACCTCACTTCATCTAGCCTTTTCTTCTGTAACTTATTGGTCATGACATGATCCTTCCTGCTACATGGGAGCTTCTAGTACAACCCCCTACCCACTCTTGTGTCTCCGTTCTCTATGGTATAGGGGTGCTTCTAAAACCCCCTACCCACTCTTGTGTCTCCACTCTCTATGGTATAGGGGTGCTTCTAAAACCCCCTACCCACTCTTGTGTCTCCACTCTCTATGGTATAGGGGTGCTTCTAAAACCCCCTACCCACTCTTGTGTCTCCATTCTCTATGGTATAGGGGTGCTTCTAAAACCCCCTACCCACTCTTGTGTCTCCACTCTCTATGGTATAGGGGTGCTCTAAAACCCCCTACCCACTCTTGTGTCTCCACTCTCTATGGTATAGGGGTGCTTCTAAAACCCCCTACCCACTCTTGTGTCTCCATTCTCTATGGTAGGGGTGCTTCTAAAATCCCCTACCCACTCTTGTGTCTCCATTCTCTATGGTATAGTGCTTCTAAAACCCCCTACCCACTCTTGTGTCTCCATTCTCTATGGTATAGGGGTGCTTCTAAAACCCCCTACCCACTCTTGTGTCTCCATTCTCTATGGTATGGGGTGCTTCTAAAACCCCCTACCCACTCTTGTGTCTCCATTCTCTATGGTATAGGGGTGCTTCTAAAACCCCCTACCCACTCTTGTGTCTCCATTCTCTATGGTATAGGGGTGCTTCTAAAACCCCCTACCCACTCTTGTGTCTCCATTCTCTATGGTATAGGGGTGCTTCTAAAACCCCCTACCCACTCTTGTGTCTCCATTCTCTATGGTATAGGGGTGCTTCTAAAACCCCCTACCCACTCTTGTGTCTCCATTCTCTATGGTATAGGGGTGCTTCTAAAACCCCCTACCCACTCTTGTGTCTCCATTCTCTATGGTATAGGGGTGCTTCTAAAACCCCCTACCCACTCTGGTGTCTACGTTCTCTGTGGTATAGGGGTGCTTCTACAACACCTACCCACTCTTGTGTCTCCATTCTCTATGGTATAGGGGTGCTTCTAAAACCCCCTACCCACTCTTGTGTCTCCATTCTCTATGGTATAGGGGTGCTTCTAAAACCCCCTACCCACTCTTGTGTCTCCATTCTCTATGGTATAGGGGTGCTTCTAAAACCCCCTACCCACTCTTGTGTCTCCATTCTCTATGGTATAGGGGTGCTTCTAAAACCCCCTACCCACTCTTGTGTCTCCATTCTCTATGGTATAGGGGTGCTTCTAAAACCCCCTACCCACTCTTGTGTCTACGTTCTCTGTGGTATAGGGGTGCTTCTACAACACCTACCCACTCTTGTGTCTCCATTCTCTATGGTATAGGGGTGCTTCTAAAACCCCCTACCCACTCTTGTGTCTCCATTCTCTATGGTATAGGGGTGCTTCTAAAACCCCCTACCCACTCTTGTGTCTACATTCTCTGTGGTATAGGGGTGCTTCTACAACACCTACCCACTCTTGTGTCTCCATTCTCTATGGTATAGGGGTGCTTCTAAAACCCCCTACCCACTCTTGTGTCTCCATTCTCTATGGTATAGGGGTGCTTCTAAAACCGCCTACCCACTCTTGTGTCTACGTTCTCTGTGGTATATACGTGCTTCTACAACACCTACCCACTCTTGTGTCTTCATTCTCTATGGTATAGGGGTGCTTCTAAAACCCCCTACCCACTCTTGCATTTCCATTCTCTGTGGTATACAGGTGCTTCGACAACACCTACCCACTCTTGTGTCTTGATTCTCTGTGGTGTATACATGCTTCTAAAACCCCCTACCCACTCTTGTGTCTTCATTCTCTGTGGTATACAGGTGCTTCTACAACCCCCTAGCAGTCCTGTGTCTCCACCCTTTTTGGTACAGGGGTTCATCTACACCCCCTACCCCTCCTGTGTATTGCCCCTTTTGTTTTCTGTCTTTTATTATATGCCTGCTTATAGAAAATCCACAGAGGTAGAAATGGTCATAATCATCTCTTTCACTGTCAAATTATTAACTCATATTTTACTTTTCCTGGTTACTTCCCAAACCATAATTTTTTTTTTACATTACAATCAACAGAGAACCTTCAATGGTTTTTAACATGCATATAAATAATACAGAGAGTAAATTAAGTTCACATTTTATTTCAAATCAAAGCCTGGAATCCAGACAAAACACTTTGAAAATAATTCAAAAATCATACTTTGTAAAAATCTAAAAAAGAATAAAGAATCAATGCGATTGATTTTACAATTATAGTTTGATGGTAATATCATATTAAAGTATATCAAATCATCTCGTTGAAACCTAGTTTAGAACTGACCAGTATCTGGACTACATTAACCTCATAGGTAACCATTTATGATCAAACCAGATAAGAAGGGACTTCCAATGTGGATTTAATAGCCTCAGTCACTATTAATCAATAGGCTATAGCAATGTCCGTTTGAATAACCAGCATGACGCAAGTAGCACAGTATCCCTGTTATACCTCAATTTCAGCTGTTATTTCTCGTTCTTGTCTTTTTCATGCTTATAGAAAATATTACAATAAGGAAAATATCAGACATTTGTATCTGTTTCAAGTTTATTTCACTTTATGCAATTACATGGTAATGAATAATATGTACCGCTCTTGAAGAAATTATCAGACCAATTCTGAATAAAATGGGTATTATATCATGCATGTAAATGACAAAAACAATTTTCCTTAGTACTTCCTTGAATGAACAACATATCAAAGCAATACTATTTTGATAAATTATTTCCTTTTATCGTAAATATACCATTATCAGAAACATTTCTTGGTCTAATACATTTTCCAAGGCTGTATATATAATTAATCAATATATTCTTGATTTTCTTTTTTTATTACTCTCATAGACTCATACCCCCCCCCCCTTCCAATTACCTTACGGATGCATGAAACCATCTCTATGATTCTATGGTGTATATTAATATGAAATGAATAATCTTCTCACTCCATGTAGGAAGGAAATCAAACTACACTTCCTAATCATATCTTGCTATTCATCTGTAATTAGGTGTGTGCAGGATGGAGTCTAGTGAGCTAGTAATTGGCAATTATCATTCATAAAAGAAGATAATGAGAGGAATGAAAATAGAGTGAGCATTGCTGGATACCATGATCTCATTCTAATACAATATTTTCTTACTTGGGTCAAGCTCTTTGCTTCATCCCATTCATGTCTTTTATCAAAAGAGCAACTGAATGATGATTGCAGGAATTGAATGATTTGAAGTGAGATTCTCCTTGTTCTGCATTTAATATATTGCAGTGACATATTCAAATTATTCTCTTTTTAATGTTCATATTTTCATGATGCAGATTAAAAAGTATGTTTATCATCATTTGAAAACAAACGTATGTGCGAATGTTGTGTGTAGCGTTCCAGTCCACAGACACAAAGAACATGCGACTAAAATGTGAACCTGAGTTGACAGCTGTGCGCGTTATGTAAGCCAGACGTCACGTGGTGCCGATTTGACGCCAAACATGAGGAAAACGTGCGAACTCCGTGAAAATTTGAGCCTAAAATATGAATGTTGGATTTTACCATTATTTCCACATTTGCATCCTTTGCAAATGGTTAGCGTGCCCTATGAAAACCCACCTCAAAGCATTTACTAACAAAATCAGTTGCAGAGTGCCCTTTTTATTTCCGGAAAAATGTCCCATTTCTCTCTGATAAGTGCCCCTTTTTACTACTAAAAGTGTCATTTTCCTTTCTAATAAGTACCTTTTCCCCTTCTGATAAGTGCCCCTTTTTCTCCTTATGATTAGTACCCCCTTTAAAATCTGATAATTGCCTCCTTATCTCTCTAATATGTGCCCATTTTTCTTTCTGATAAGTGCAATTTTACTTCTGATACGTGCCCCTTTTTTTCTAATAAGTGCCCTTTTCTCCTTCTGATAAGTGCCCCTTTCCTCTCTTATATGTGCCCTTTTTGTCTTTGATAAGTGCATTTTTAATTCTGATAGGTGCACCCTTTCCCTTCTAATAAGTGCCAATTTTCCCCTTCAGATAAGTGCCCCTTTTCAAATCTGATAAGTGCCTCCTCTTTACTTCTGACAAGTGCCCCTTTTACTATCTAATATGTGTCCTTTTCCTCTTCTCATAAGTGCCCCTTTTCACCTCTTATAAGTGCCCCTTTCCACCTCTAATAAGTGCCCTTTTCTCTTCTGATAAGTGCCCCCTTATATCTATATTTCCCACTGTTTCTCCCCAAATGAGACATATCTAGCTTCAAAGAATTGGTGTGGCTTCATGTAGTAAGAGCTACCCATATTACTTCAACTGCAATGTAAGGCAGTGGAGCTGGAGGCAAGAGGGGCACAATGTCCACCCCCTCCCCCCTTAAGCAAAGGATTTCTCATTCTGCTCACTCGAATGTGCCCATAATTTACACCAAGTAAGGGCAATATTTTTGTATATTTCCCCAATTCTTGCTCGCTCTTGTATATAATGAAATCAAGCAGATCGCATAAAGTATATTGATATCGATGTAATCCTAAAGAAAAACAACAGGGTTAATGTATGAATTAAAAGATCATTTGACATTCCCACACAATTAATTTGCTAATGTCATTTTCATTATATTGCAATAAATAATGCACAAGGATTTCAGCATTAGAAAAAAAGTCTGAAAATTTTTGCTCCCTCGCACATGAATTATTAGATCATTACACAAAGTGGTCATTTTTTTGCTTTATGTTAACCCCTGGTAGGTGCCTCTTTTTCACTGGTGCCCCGCACTTTTAAAGACGCTCCGCTGGCCCTGATCAGTTGTTTGGCAAAAGAAGCATATAGACCTACATTTTTTACAATAAAAATCTAAATTACAATGAAGGTATACAATCACAAGAAAGCAGCTATAAGAATTGCTGGCAACAGCACACATAAAAGCTTGCCAACTACAGTAATACTAGTCTTAGGGGGTATTATCCAGATTCAAAGATATGAAATTGTGAACTGCAAATGTAATGATTGAGCAACCCTATCATATGTTATAATATCATTTCCTAAATGGGCCAGTGAAAATTGTTTGATGTACATACCTTCCAAATCACAAAGCACAATTATGTGTCATACAAAATAATATGGAAAAAAATTCTTACCGATCACACAAAGAAATAACAATGCACACCTCCACATAATGTAAAGCCTAAATCATTACTGAGTAAGTGTGATAAGTTTGAATACAATAGATAATACTGAGAGAAATGTGACTTTGTCTTGTTTATATTATTGATAACTTACAGAATATGACCCATGATCCTCTATGATCAAATAAAGGATTGATATGTATGATATTAAGACAATCCTATATTATGATTTAACATAATTTGATTTTGATTGCCAATGTCGTGAGACGACTAAAATCATATCAATATATTTGCCCATAGCATGCCAGAAGTTCTCAAGCCTGGTAACTCATTGCAATATTTAATTAATTGTATAGAAGCAAAAAAATAAAATAAAAATGGAGAAGCAGAATAGTGAAAGCTACAAAAAAATCAGACAGAGAATTAATCCTAAAAATTTCTCTATCAAGGGGCTAATAAACTCACATAAAAATCCCATTTGCTGATGTGAAAAATATGATTTGGAGGCCTATATAGGAGACCACTTGATATTTGTGATAGAGTACATTCATTCATAAGACATTAATATAAACACTAAACTCTCTCTCTCTCTCTCTCTCCTTGTCTATCCTCGACCTCTCACTGTCTCTCATTCATAGGACAGATTGAATAATAAGAATGAATGAGTATTTAATATGCACCGGTCAGACTGTTAAACAAGATGAATGTCAAAGGTGAGGTATTTCTACTAATGTCTCTTTCACCTGGACTTAGTCTACCTTTCAGCCTTGTAAAAAATATATTTCCAGTTTGAAATGCTTTGAAATGACGCAGCCACGTGAATATTTCTGAGATGGCAGTGAAATATCATTTTAGGCACTGCAAAGGCTATAATGAATGGAAATATGAAATTTGGCATTGTAACTTTGCACAGGATTTTTACACATTTAGTCCTGTTTTAATATTGCAAAGATTTACAGGAAAGTAGACTATTTCATGTTGTTGCCAATGTTGGGCTCTGTGAAATTAGCAGAAATAAATACCAGGCTATTTTTTCCACATCATATATTACATAAAAGAACAAGATAAACAACAAGTGAAATTTTTTGAAATGTTGCTTTTGAGGACTTCTCAATGAAATGCTATACAAACAATAATCTATCAGGGGAAAAAAGATTACCAAATCCTAACATTTCTTCGATGGTTTCCAATATTCCTCATATGAACAGATGAAGAAAAAAAGGGGACATTTGTAGTGTAATTTAAACCTCTCTTCTGCTAGTGTGTGAAATGGACTTTCTGAGGAACACCTTCTCAAATGTAGTCCCACTCATACCACCCACAATGAGAACAATGATTTCATTCACATATCATTCAATAGCAACCTTATGTTTAACCTTCTAACAACAAGAGTAATCCTAACTTCCAAGTTTGCAGGAGAAATCCAAACTTCCAAGTTTGAAAAAAGCTCCACCTTTCTTGCATATAGCTTTACCCTGCAAAGTTTAACCCCTACCATACTGTGGGAGGCAAATCCTGCCCAAACATGTGAGTGTTCAATGTTTTGTCTAGGCTCAGAATGGCTTGAAAATTCTTCCTCATACAGAAACTTGTGCCTCCAATATAATGTTTACTCCTATGCAATCAATCTTTGCCCAGTTTGCTCAAGAAAAGAACTCATTGAAAGTTAATATTCAACTCTTCAAAGTTCATTTTTGACAACTGCTCAAAACTCTCATGGCAAGGAAGGGGTTAAGAATACTTTCATTATCCCAGTACTAAACATGTTTGCAGTATGTCCACAGTAATGTATGTCACTGCAACAAATGTACACAGGCCATCAACACAATGTCATATCGAGGTGTACATTCAGTAACTAATGCCAACAAGGTTTGTGTTGAATGATAGTAAATTTGTTTTGAACAAGTAGCAGGATGGTAGTGCAAATGACAAAGGTACAATTATTAAAGGGGAAGTCCACCCTGATTAAAAGTTGGTTTTAAAAGAAGCAGAAAAATTAAAGAAACAGATCAGTGAAGGTTTGAGCAAAATAAGATAAGAAGTATGAAAGTTATGAATTTTTGAAGTTGTAATCAATCAAACCCAAATTGGCAACTCTGTAACATATATTACGAGGTCCTCTCCAATTGGCCTTGTACCACAAAAATCATTAATTTCAATTTTCTCTAAGGAATACATTCAATCAAATATGCATCTTAGATATGTTAATAAATATGTTTTTGCAGTGCACAAAACCTGTATGAAACAAATTTATCCTTCATCAAAAACTAAGAAAACTGAAATTTATGAAATTTTTCTGTACTGAGCAAATGAGAGAGGAGCTCACAACATATGTCACAGTGTTGTCAATTTGTGTTTGATTGATTACAACTTCAAAAATTAATGACTTTCTTATTTCTTATCGGATTTTTCTCAAACTTTCACTAATCTGTTTCTCTCATTTTTCTGCTTTTCTTCTTTCATTCAAATCAACTTAATACCAGGTGGACTTCCCTTTAAAAAGAAATCCAATCTTGATAGCAAGTTTCTCTGAACAAAAGCAGAATTTCAGAGGAAAAGATTGATGAAAAATTTGAACAAAATCCAATAAACCATAAGGAAGTTATTATTTTTTCCTAAATCACTATACATATATGGGAATTTCACCTCACATGGGAGTTGGCGGACTATTCTCAGACAATACACCCAATTTGCTCCTACACACAAACGATCTATATAAAATGTTAAAGTATCACAGGATTTCTTACAACTGAAGGACATATCGTCATGTGGCTGGCAGAAGGGCATTAGCACACATGCATGCCATAAAACAAATTTCTGTAACTTACTTAGATTTCGATTGCTCTTTACATGTTATACCATCTTTAAAACAAGACAGATTTCTCTCTTTAGGAACTTATACAAGATGAAAATGGATTGTAACTACCTGATCTTAATAGTTTCGTATCAGATAAGCACATATTTTTGAAGTTATGGGTATTTAAATGCTAACGATCTTCTGCCTAATGCACTTACGCCCTTTTTGCCAGCCTCACAACGATATAACATCATGCTATCCATAATATATCATTAATATTACAGCCCAAAGGAGAGTTTAATACTTGGGGGAGATGGAAGTTCATGAAAGTTTAGTGACCAAAAAATTTCTCCAAATACTTTGCACAGATAACTTTATTTCGTCTATTTGAGATTCAATTAGATAGAGTGATCTTTTCTTTCGAACATTCATAACTTTATTATGATTTGTCCAATTTCTTCTCAACTATCACTAACCTGTTTCACTAATTTTTCTGCTATTACACAACTCAACTTTTATCAATGAGTGGTTACCCTTTAAGAAAGAAAATGAAGGTTAAAAACTTACTTCTGTGTTGCTTAGGAGATCTATACTGTGGTAGCATGTTTCTCATCCATCGAGGTAATGATAGTCTATTTTCACTACCTTCCACATGTGCTGTATTCAATAACACATACAGACACAAATACAGAGATACCGCTCTCCATACAGTCCTCAGCAATGCTCCATCCATACTAGTAAAGTTCAAGTGTTAATATTTATAGAATAAACTTTCTGCAGTCCCTGGCTCTTTCATTCCAGAACAGGAGATAATAAATGATATGAACTCACATGAACATTGCACTCATATCCTATATAAAAAGAAAGAAAAAAACCCCACAAGCACCTGCCCACAAGTAGCTCAATAAATGAATGTAGCAAAGTCAATAATTTGGGGACATATTGGTAACATGGCACATTCTCTTTTTTCTTTAAACTTGAGAGAGTTGAAGCGCAATGAAGTTTCTATCAATCATGCCTACAACATGAAATCAAACAAGTCTCAATGAATGTTCCTTGATCCACCTCATATCTTTGATGAGAGGGTGTTCAGTCTTGCTACTATCCTCTCTATCCCTTGCTCTGACTCCTCTACCAAACTACTATCCCAAAAGTCAGAGAGATGGGGAGAGGAAGAAAGAGATGGCGATGCTAGTCTCCACTCTGATGGCTCTTAACAAGCCTCAGCGCAAATCTGGAACTCGTTTGATGAGTAGTCAGTACTCAGCTTGATATCAATACAGGCTGGTTCACTGGCCTAGAACCTCATCACATCACCACAGAAGCTATACCAAACCCTCACAATCAAGGTTGGGTTGAACTGACTTGGAAAGTAAATACTCCATTGAGGAGCTCAAAATGTGTTGTGAATGAATGGAAGACATAGAATTATGACTAGCGTTAAATTGGGCAGCAAGATCTATATGGAGTAGTTAGGTTAGAAAAACAAGAGAAATCAAAACAAATGAAAACTGAATTGAAGCTCTGAGGGAAATGGGACCTGGTATTCAAATATACAGAATATATTCCAATAAACTAAATCTTTTGATGTGTAAATTATATCTTTGAGATTGTGCCAAGGAAAGGACAAAGTTGGCAATCATTTCTGTGTAGCTGCAATATATAGTAAGCCGTAGACCTAATAAGCACCTTTGAACCCCCATACAAGTGGAATTCTTCCAACACTGTTTATTCAATAATATCTCTTTTAAAAATGTCAAGTACAAAGTACGATGTTCATTTATATATTCATTGAGTCCATATACACTTTACTGCATCTGCACTTTCTACTGAATTATTCATTTATGTCAGCCAATCAAATTACTCTATCACTAAAGCTATTCTTTCCTTCCACACCTTTTTATGAAGCCCTCTGTCCAATCACATCCTGCTCATGTACAGATTGTACTCATTATACTTACAGGGGTGTTCTGTACAGCTACAACTTTTATGAGGGACTGTTCAAATCAGCCTTGATATAGTCTGCAGACACAGACTCTATTTGAACAGATAAACAAAAGAGTCTTGAACTTAGCATTATTTTATAAGTCACAAGCAGAGCCAAAGAAAGCTAAAACATAAGACATAAGTCTATTCATGAAGTCTAGAACACTGATAGTACAGACCCTATCATGAATATAAAAGCTTTATGCCTGCAAACTAGCCTAGAATGTTAGAATAAAACAAGAGAACAAGGGTATGAGTTTGTTAGAACTGACCAGGGGAGCGTTTCATCAAGCATTTTGTCAGTGATTATAACCGACAACTGTTATAAGCTACTGAAATCCTCGCATCTGATTGGCTGAGAGCAAATTTGTCGGTAAAAATCACTGACAAGACGCTTGATGAAACGCTCCCCAGGGTTCAGGTTATATCTGTCAAGACTACAACAAGGAAACATTGTTCAAGTGAATGATGATCTAGGGACCAATATGGTAAAGCCTCCTTGATTTCCCATGATACCTTGTTAAGTTCTAACTTGATCCATGTCTAGAAATTCCTATCTTTCTTCACATGCATCTTTGATTTGTACTCTTCTTTATTATGATGTCATAGCAAGGACTACCTGACATTGAAGAAAAATGGTATGTCCCTAATTACAGAACCTTCTAAATTTGAATCGAATAGTGTTCAACATAGAGAAAGAACATGTATGGTAGATGTAAGGCCCCTCTTTTTATTTATTCTTTTTCAATCTGCAATGGTTTCATGCCAAAAATAAAACTTGACTAGGGGCAACTGCAAGTCCAATTGGCAGCATACTTTGCTTGTACTACTTTTGTAATCTTATCATATTGACCATATGCTAGTTCAGTGAGTGTAACTTGTTCATTTTTAACATGTACATATAAAGCTTTCTTATCACAATTATTGTTATTAAATAACAGACTTCTAATGCAGTCCATCTGTATATCACTATGTCTAAACCCTATATTGTATAATAGAATGTCTTTGTGAATAATGATAATAATAATAATAATAATGATAATAACAATAATAGTGATGATAATAGTTAATAATAATCCTGATAATGAGCTGATGGTGATTATGATGATGATGATGATGATGATGATGATGATTATGACGGCGATAACACCCCTGGCTTTAGCCAAACTGCCCTAATGTGCTGTATAAGTTCAGGGCTGTCAACCCTCCCACTTCTGTCTCTCACACCACCGCGCTCATTCTCCCGCTGTCCCACCAGCATTCTCACTTCTTTAGAGCGGTCTAAAAAAGACCTGTTCCTCAAGAACCGTTCATAGGTGAGTGTGAATACAAAAGTGGTCCAGGAAGTGGTCTTCTGGACCAGTCCAGAAGACCACCTTGAGAAGTGGTCTTGAGGAACGGGTCTTATAAGAACTGTTCTTAACCGCTCTAACGTGCAATGTGAATACAAAGCGATCCCAAAGCGTACTTCAACCGGAAGTCAGTGTGTGAGTGTGATTTTCCTTGATTTTCCTATAAGTGCAGGCCATCACTGCTTGATAGAATGATAAAAAGAAAGAAACATAAGAAAACATAGAAAGAGGAATGGATAGAATGATAAAAACAAAGAAAAACATAAGAAAACAAGGAAAGATAAAAAGCGAAAATGAAAGAATGATAAAAACAAAGAAAACATAAGAAAATGTCAAGAAAGAAAAGACGATAGTATGATGAAAATAAAAGAAAACAAGGAAAGATAGAAAGAGGAAGTGAAAGAATGATAAAAACAAAAAAAAACATAAGAAATATAGAGAAAGAAAAGACGATAGAATGATGAAAACAAAAAAAATATAATGCAAGATAAAAAGAGAAAATGATAGAATAATGAAAACAAAGAAAAACATAAGAAATGTAAAGAAAGAAAAGACGATAGAATGATGAAAACAAAAGAAAATAAGGAAAGATAGTAAAATAAAATGAAATGATAGAACGATAAAACAAAGTATAACATAAGGAAGAGGTAAAAAGAGAAGACGATAGAATGATGAAAACAAAGGAAAACATAACGATAGAAAGAGAAAATGAAATTTAAGAACAATAAAACAAAGTATAACATAAGGAAAAAGTAAAAAGAGAAGATGATATAGAATGATGAAAACAAAGAATAACACAATGACAGGATAAAAAAAGACAAGATGATGGAATGATATACACGTGGATAAAAAGAAAAGTGGAAAAAAGAATTAAGCCTTAGAAAGATATAAAGATAAATGCATCAGGCAGGGCGTTAATGGTTTGAATTCCGCACAAAAAAATGTGACCCATTGACCTGTGCTGCCATAGCAACAAGACCACTTTGACTTGTTGATCAATTTTGAGACGTAAAAATGTGCGAAGTGTGAATGCAATCAAACCATTCTTCAAGAACCGTTCCTCTAGACCGGTCTAACAGCGAATGTGAATGGGGTCTTAGGCTAATGTGGGGCGATTTCTTGACACGGCCGGGGGACGCAACTAGCCTTTGCCATGCAGTTATTCAAAACTGCTTTCCAAAGGAGCCCTGCAGTTTAACAAATCATTCTACATGAAAATACAAAATACATAACAATTAGGTAACATGGTTAATTACAAACAAACAAAAAAATTGAGAGTGAAATGGTATTATAAAATGTACATGTTTGAATAGTAATTTTATCATTCCATCGAGTCAAGATTTAAAGCTTTGCACAATTTTTTAAAACTTATAAAGGGATGTATACATGTCTGAACATTACTAGGGAGTGCATTAACAAACAGGCTACAACATATGCAAAAGAATTTCTTTTATATTCCGTCCATGCGCGGGGTAGTTGGAGGGGGCACTTCAAAGAATAACGTGTCATATAATTTACAATTAGTGTACATATCAATGTTATATACCAATAAATAAACATTTTAAAAATTCTAGATAAGTTGGTATTAGAATATTTTGTATTTTAAAAACAAGAACACAGTATTGATATTTTATACGCTGCTCTACTAATTGCCATTTTAGCATGAGTAACAACAAGGAATGCTGAGATATATAATAATCCTTATTCAAAATCATTCTAGCACGTTTATTCTGGAGTTTTTGTATCTTATCCCTATCTCTATCACTGCCGATGTGATAGAGATGTTGTAAGACAAAATAGGCCAAAACCTTTCCTATTCTCCACATTGTACAGTATTTTACCATCCTTTTGAATACCCAAGGTCTTCAGACAATGACGCAGTTGCCACATGATCATGCATTAATCATATGGTATTGCTACACACTTGTGTAGACTATCCCAGAAGGGGTATACAACCTGCGCTTTTAGGGGTCATCAAATTCAAAGCTGCTTAAAAACTTCACGATGTTTTATACTGCCTTTGAAGTGCCTCTGAAATGGACCTGAAACATTTCCGAGAGCACCCTAACTTTAGGGTGCCCTAAATTCTTTTTACCCTTGTATACCAGGAGTCAGGGTGCCTCTAAAACAACTCAAATGCACTCTTAGTTCCCAATACAAAAAGCAGTAGCAAAGTTAATGCCATTCTGACTCTCAACAGATATCTTCTACATGAAAACATGTAGGCCTTACATTTTGAGACGATCCCTAAATTAGAGTGTGAAGTTCAGTGTTTGTAACATTTTTCTTTGATCCCTGCTGGAGACAAGTTTCCAAGAATCGTAATTTGAGACATTTCACATGTACTTGTTCACATTTTCTAAATGTCTACCACTTTTCCTTCTTACTGCTTTGAATAGCATTGTGAAATTGTGTTTGAGAGGCTAAATGTAAATTGGAGTGAATCTCATGTTAACATTATAACTGTAGGTATTATATTATTTTCATTAAGTTTTCACTATCTTCTTTTACATTTGGTTGGCCTAACTTTAACAAAACATATACTTATTACATGATAACAATTCACAATAACTTATTTTTTTTCAATGTTTTCTCAAAATGAAACTTTACAGTGAATACTCAAAATTGCCTTCAAATGATCACAATTATGTAAAATGCTATATGAAATAGAAAATGCTTCAATCATTTTTGAAGTAAACTCTCTCTCTAATATAGACCATACTGTTTCTATCATGGCTGATTTGTTTGGATGCATACCTCATTAGTAGGCTGTCACCAGCAAGTACACATTTGGTTCTCATTGACCCTGGTAGAAAGCTCTATGCTAAGCATTCCACTCCTAAGCATCTCTGATCCACTCCTAATCAATAAGCATTCCAACTACTGGATTAAATATGAATTGCATAAATAAGTATGATATTATGCAAGTATAACAATGCTCCAAGTGTAATAGAAAGAATGAGCTCAAAAGATACTTTTAAGATATTACAGATGCACTCAAATTAAGTGGAGGAGACTTGGATTAAATATGAAATGCATAGGTATGATATTACACAAATACATGTGAACATAGTCTGTATGATCCTCCATCAGAGGCAAAGATACCTTTTCTCCAACTGTGAACTGTTTCAATTGTGAGTTGTGTCATAGCAGACATTTTATACCATGCATAAACAGATCCAGTATCTTTACATGGCAATTTCGTAACACCTCGATCGCTTTGCAATATCAATTGCTTTTTCAAATATTACAGATAGTTTAAGGTAATTTACAATACATCATAGATTTGCTTTGTAATCATTTGTTTTTTATCATGTATATAGAATAAGTGTGAAATTTTAGTGCATGACGAGACTCCTTTCTGTCATTATCAATAAAGATAAAACATGAGGCAGTAAATTCCCCTCTCCATTTTTTCAGGATTTTTTTGTTCAGTTATTTTTGTTCTGATTTTTCAGAATCTGAACTGATATTATTTAATTGCCTCTTTTATTGCTTATGAATGGCTGACACTGCCTTTAAGCAAGGAGTCCTACAGTCCCTACATAATTTTAAATAGTTTCATTTTAGCACTGACTTTATACCCTTCAGTAAAGATCACTTGAAAAATAGGAAGTGAATGTTAGACTTTATTTTAATCATTGAAGTAATGTATGACTGTACTTCATACATATGCGTATGCTTAGATTGAATATATCCAGTAGATTTCATGTGCTAGAAGTTCTGGTTTAAAAGTGCATCTGAAAACTGCTATACAATTATTTCATCTGAGAAAATGAAGTCACAAGAGAATGCCTGGAAAAAAAAGGAAAGTTGTAACAAGTAACATTTGGCCACCTAACGCTATGCTACATTCCAAGTATTTAGTACACTGACACTTTCCATGGAAGCAGTTAATTCTCAGCAGAGGTTCTCTCTAACCTAAGACCTATTTCCTGACCAGCAATCAAAATTAATTAAAATCACATAAGCCTGGTAAAAGTGCAAGGAGGGCAAAATAACAGATGTTAAAAGTATAATTTAGCATGTTGACACCAGTATAGTACTGAAGTGATGGAAAATTAAATGTTGCTTTTTAATAAGAATATTTAGAATTACATACATATTATGGCTTGAATAACACTTGAATAACACTTGAATAACACTTAAATCATACATATCATCATGAAGTAATTTCAAAAGACTTCCATACCACTGTCAGCACCCATATAAGCATGCTTCAAGTTTACCTTTAGATTGACAATATTTTCAAAAGTTAAAGAGTAGCTTTATGTTCCATAAAAGCAATTTAGCTATTCATCCTTATTTAGGTTTGTTTATGATACACAATGACTAAAACACTTTTTCAATTCAGGGTTAAATCAATACTATTATTTATTCTTATAAAATACATAACGTAATGTGAAGAAAAATTATATGGGTGGCTAGAATCTCATATAATATTTTTTAAATTACTCAAGTAATGATGATATTGATGATTTTAGACTTACACATACTAGGAAAAAACAACAATAAATATGTGTTAAAAAGGGATGTGCTATAAAACAAGTTCCTGATGATTTACAACACCCCGATGAACTTATTCAACAACATCAACAATAAAAAAGAAGAAGAAAGAAACATTGACTTTCCATTTTCTAAAACTTTCAGAAATGTTCTTTTCCCTCATAGTTTATAACTTCAAATAAACACTTCAACTTCTTTCATGACTATGTCAAAATGTTCAGTAGCACCTTGAATGTTTTACTTTCTATTAACAGGAATCTCTATCAACAAAACTCAATGTGCCCATGTAGGTATACTACTGGCTCCTCTCTTTTTGTGATAAATAGGCTAATTCAATGAAAATTGGATTGGAAATATGTCAAAAACACTAATGTGATTTCTTTTCAAGAAAAAAAAGACTAAAATAGAAAAGGCAAGCAGTCAAAGGTATAATAAGAAAAGGAGAAAGTAAGACATACCACACAGGCTGATATTATTTTGCTATATCATCCACCACAAGACAATAATCAAATTATTCAAAATTGTACAAATATGTGAACATTATTCTTAAATGTTGCAAACAATTTGATAAGAACTCAGAAACATTTTTATTTATATCATAGCAACTGAAAAGCATAAATGAAAGTTACCCTATATTTTTAATAGAAAATATGGTATTATACCCCACCCCCTTTAAAATACACAGGAATGATAAACTGATAGAAGTAAATAAAAGCAGTAAGCTATGAAAACCATGGAATGTGTAATTAAATAATAACAATACCTGCATTGACATGATGCCTTTCCAGATGGTAACTCATCAAATTGTTTTACATTGTATTATTACCCAGGTCATTGGATCCAGTGATAATTCTGCACTGATAGTGCACTTTCTCCACTCCACTAGGGAGCATTCCAGCTGGTGGCCATTTTACAGGCCATGAAACAGAATTTTAGTCTTTTTATACTGGGAGTATGGGCACTTCAGAGCCAACCCTGCAGCACCCTGACTCCCATTAAATGCAGAAGATATCTGAAGGTTGCCTCTACAGATCTATTACATATGTACCTGGACTCAATATTAAAATTACTTCAAATATGGCAACCATTTGTATGACAGACTTGGGCACAATTATCCATTTTAACCCAATGCCCACAGGAACATGTTCCCTGTATTTAGCCTATGAGGATGAGAAAGTTCAGAAGTCAAAGGGCTAATTCTTTAACTTGAAATGTTAATTAGTCCCTATAAATTTAGGACATTGCTATATCTGATTTGATGTAAGATGACTTGTATCATCCCTTTTATGAGGGACTTGGGTATCGAGGCACATTGCAAGGATGAATCTGGTATTCCTGTCAACACACAGCTGACCCCCCTCCCCCAAAAAACATGCACTGGTAAGTGACATGAACCATATAACTCCAGAGGGCAGCAAAGCATTGCAATGTCATTGTAGAGATTGAATAAGAGATCAGGAATAATTTGGAAATTAGTTCATTAGATGCAATCTCGATATCTCATACAATCATATTACTATCACATAAAACACATTTACTTCTCTAAATTTCTGATTTAAAAAAAACAATGATCGTTCTGGAATGCTTGCATTTTAAAATTAGAAACAGAATTGTTCCACAATGCAACATTTTGTGTTATATCATTATTCATTAATTGTGCATAACCTCATTCACATTGAAGTTTCTGTTCACAAAGTCTTAATCCCAAAATAAAGAGCAACTCGGAATATCACAAAATAATGCTTTGTGTTCAAAGGAGGACATATATTTGCTTGGATAGACTAAAGAGACATTAGAAAACCCCAGTATAAAATATTTGTTTTAACATAAAGACCTGCCAAAGTAGGAGGTGATAATGGAACCTTGAAGGGGGTGATAATGGATCCCTGTCAAAGGTGATAATGGGCCTTTGTAGATGGTGATAATGGGTCCTTTTAGGTGTTGATAATGGGCCCTTCTATGTGGTGCTAATGGGCTCATGCAGGTAGTGATCATGGACCCTTGTGTGTGGTGATAATGTGCCCTTCTAAGTGGTGATAATGGGTCCATGTAGGAGGTGATATTAGGCGCTTGTGGTGATAATGGGTCCTTTCAGTTTGTGATAAAGGGCCCATGTATGTAGTGATAATGTGCCCTTGTAAGTGGTCAAAATGTGCCCTTGTAGATGGTGATAATAGCCCACTTATGTGGTAATAATGGGCCCTTGTATGTGGTGATAACAGCCCACGTATGTGGTAATAATGGGCCCTTGTATGTGGTGATAATGGGTCCTTGTAGATGGTGATAATCATGATGGGCCCTTGTAAGTGGTAATAATAGGCCCTTGTATCTGATGATAATGGGTTCTTTTAGTTGGTGATAATGAGTCCTTGTATGTGGTGATAATGAGTTCTTGTATGTGGTGATAACGTGCCCTTGTATGTGGTGATAATGGGCCCTTCAAGGTCATAAAAAATATAATAGTGGCAGTGGTGCTTACCTCCTCCACATGAAGCTGTACAAGTAGTCCATCCTCTGTTCTTCCAGATATGAGTCAATGGGTAAAAGTACTGGTAATGAAGCTTCTCGCGGGATCGTCTGCTGTCCGATAAAAATACCTGAAAAAGTAATACAGTAAGGTCTGGTTCAAACACTACACGTTAAAATATTACAAAGCTATTCCCAAACTGAAAAAAAACACTGACATCAACCTTGAATCTTATTTTTCTCATCTGTTTTCCTCCAAAATATAATCTGAATCAAGACCAGGGAATCACTTTCCCAAAGCTTATTTGTGCATTTTAAAAGAAAACAAAATTGCAGCAACTTAGATTTGTAAGTTTCTTGCAATTTCCAACTAAAAACAAAGGAAATCTGAGAAACTCTTTTACAGGCTTACTAATACAATTTATCCAAGGTTTCAAGTAGTGCAAGAACACGAAATAGTTGACAAGGTATTAGTTGTGTTTAGAGAGATGTATATTTAGAAGATTATATATGTCTGAAAAAAATCATTTTTATTTAACACTGATAAACATTCAGGGTTGTCGCAAGATCATTTTGTATAAGGAGGTGTCAGACCAAATTTGCCAACAAGGTAACTGAAAATATTCCAGCAAGCAAAAAGTAAAAAAAAAAAGAAGAAAGATCATCACTATCTTAAATTTGCTGATAGCCATTACTGAAAAATGTAGAATTTTTGAATTTGCAGACAGAAATTTTGAATGGGCGGTGGGGGTGGGGGCGGGGTTTCACAACCTCTACACGTATTCCCATCTAGTGAGGTTCCTATCAACATCTGAATCATGTAACTTGGATTCACACTTGGCTCATTCTATATAGAAAAACACAGAGCTGACCACTAGACTTTTCTCCCTGCATTTTATATCACTATATCGCCTTGCCTTGTCCTCTTTTTTTTCATGCTACCTCCTCTTTTTTTATCAAATTCACTTTCTTTTTTCATCTAGTCTCCTGGTGACCTACATGTCTCTATTCAACCCACATAGAGCCATGTTCACATAATGGATTCCCTATTAACAAGAAAATAGATTTCTAGAAAGCTGATCCCACATTCCAGCTCAATGCAAAGCGAAATGTATTTCACTGCTTTCATATCCATGTCTGAATCATGATGTTCAGAACTGTTCCATACTGTCACTAATACTACTGTTGAAGAATAGTCAAATATCAAAAAATTCACATTAGTCGTGAAATCTTCTAAAAATCGGCAATATACTTCTGCACATTGACCAAAGCTGTGAAGTCTTCCGTTAGCTATGAATTCACTGCCATGTGATGATGCCTTACACATGGCTGTTGGGATTTTTTTTCTTGCCTGAATGTCAAAATATTTCACAATACAATTGTATAAATTTTCTCACTTAAGAGGAAAATATTGTATTCAAAGTAGGAATTACTGTAAGACATAGGGAATGTATATTTCTGATCTATTTACATTCTATCTGGCAAAACTTATTTTGAGAACTTCCAAAACACAGCTGTAGTGTGAACCAGTCTAGATGTAATTGAGAAAGGGAGAGGAAGTTGGCGCTGCTCCGATCTCCTATAGGAGGCTTACTGACAGACCGCAATGTAACGAGTGACTAACTACGTGAAAGAATTTGACCAAAACATGACCAAATTCATATCAAAATCCATGACTCGCAGTTCAAGGGTAGAAACTGGTTTGGAGGAATGACATATGCCAACTACAGTTTATTGAAAAACCTCAATTCAATTGAATTCATAGAGGCATATTTAGCACTGGCCATAAAAGTGATTAACCATGTAAACTTTTAACTAAATGACAATTAAATCAGACAGAAAATCCTAATTAAAAATGTTTATTGTTCTTAACCATGGAGGTTAGACATTTCTAGGGCCACAATGTGAAAACAATCAACATAACATTTGTGACCATAAGGAACATGATATCTCTTCATGATCTACAGATAATGCTCTTCATATTGAGTTTCAAATACTACACAAGGGATTGAATTTATCCCATGCAAAGGGGAAATCTCATTAAATGGTTAAGAGAAAAAGCCAGATAAGCTGCCATGTTATGAGGACATCACTCGTTACTAGAACAATCAGTCACAGGAAATCCCAGTACAAGAAACCCTGAAACTGGAAGGGTGGACATCACACATGCAACCCAACTATTCTCCATTTTCCATCAATAGTTTTCTGAAAGATAAACTTCACAAAACTTTACCATCATTCCCTTCAAGTCTTCTACAAATTTTGTTTCTGGGCTGATCCTCTTGCATAAAAATTTGCGATTAAACGCAACTCAAAAAAATTAAACGCAAGTCCCAAATACACGATCCAGATTGGTTGAAAATCGAGTTGCGTTTAATTCTTTGAGTTGCGCTTAATCGCAACTTTTTATGCAAGAGGGCCAGACTGATTATCCAGATTGCTTTGCAAACATCATTGTAATTAAGAATTTACTCACCAGTCTCTGTACTTATACTTGAGTGTGAATTTTAAAATACACATGTCTACAGGACTTTGATAAATTAAGAAATAATGTAGGATAAGTTATTTAGAAGCAGACACAGATGTCTGCTTCTAATCTATGAACCAAGAAGTTTCTGTTCACACTTCATATCTTAAGATCTTACTTGGCTGTACTGAAGGCTGTTGGGACCCTGGCTGGACTGACCCCAAAATTATTTAAAAGGCAACACAGAATTGTCTTTCCATAGCCTTTGTAGTGGTCTTAGGTTCTTCACACATTTTTATCAAATCCACGATTTTGACCAGCAACATTTTAATAACCATAACATAGAATCTTAGAATTATCACTCTGTCATTAAAGTGTATTATGAATTAGTTGCAAATATATGAATTTCCCTTATTTCAAATATGACCTAATTATTAAAAACCACCAATCAGTTACCAGAATTTTTTTTCACTTTCATCTATCGTAAAGAGAAGGATGAGTTCTGGAAAAGGTGAAGAAAAATTTGTGAGCATTCTCATTCCTTTTATGTCAGTGTGGAAAAACATCATAGTAGAAATGTCCCCCGAAAAGGATTGCTCTTCAAATGCTCTCATATTCCAAATATGACAAGAAACCGTCGAAGTGTTCAGGTTGAACATTCATGCTACATATGTGTGCAGTCCCATATACATTTCTGCGGGCCGTGCATGTGCTTTTCAGCGAGATTGGGTTAATTTCTTATAATTTTGATGATTCCCAAACCTCAGTATATACCAATTCATATGAAGACATGATCAACGTTTCCCAATTGCTTTGAGACAGTTTCATCCACAATGTAATCACATGACCAGAACTCAACTTTATCTTTAAAAAACTACAGATTATAGGCTTTTGAATGACCAGTAGAACCCATCTAAATATCATTATATGCTAAGAGCAACTAAAAGCAATCAATAAAATATTCAGATAAATCAAATTTGCTCCCCATTTGCTAATTGTCTGATTTGCGAATTGTTGGTGGCTTTGAGCTACAATGTGGTACTAGAAAGCCCATCAATGTGGGCAGCTAGGCTAGACATGACCAGAAAAAGAATACAATTGGATTATAGATTCATATTGTACATATACCCGTACCCCAACAATTACACAAAGATCTGTCAACATTAAACAAGTGCTACAAACCTGCAACAAATTGCCTTGTACTAAGGAAGGGAAATAGAGGACTTTCTATTCAAACTGGAAACACATGCGATAGTTTTTTTTTGTTTTTTTTAAGTGTGTTATGTAGTTATGTACATGCATGATCTACATCTTTGTGCACATGTCTTTCTCATTACTTTCACATTTGGTATTTTCACACCCTCCTAATTATCAGGAAAAGGTTCAATAGTTTTCAGGTACTTTCACTTCAGATTCAGATTAAAAGTAGATAATTACTGAGTACATTCACCCAAACCAAGTCTGGAATAATTCTTGAAGTTATGTGCATACCCACCTTCACTATTTTCACAATGAAGATTATGGCCCGTATTCTCGAAAGGTGCCTAACTTTAAGCCCCAGCCTAAGTTTAGGCCACTGATCTATGGAGAGCCAAATGTCCCCCATTTTTAATCCTACACAATCACCACAGACTCCCTCTAGTTTTGGAACTAAATGCAAATACAAAAACCTCACAATAAAATTGATTTCTGATGCTATTTTTAAGCCAGGAAATAATTATGTTTCTTGATTTTGTTAAATAAATATTGTAATTTATACAGGACTTAGGGGTTGACAAATGGCCTTCCATAAATCAGCAGCCTAAGTTAAGCCAGGCTTAACTTTGGCCACTTACGAGAATACGGGCCTATGTGATTTCTAAGCTACTAGCATAGAGCAGCTGGTCAGTTCTCACAATTTGCCTTCAAATGACAAATTGTATTTCTTGTTAGTTTTTTTACACATTTTCAGTAAGATTCTGTTCAATCCAAGCCTCCAGGCTAGTATACAAATATATACTGTCATGAGAGGGTCTGGTTGGAAATATGGTCCCCGAGGTGACGTGAACCAAGACCATTTTCATGACGAGGGGCGCAGCCCCGAAGGAAAATGGTAGTCTTCATGTCACCGAGGGTACCACATTGTAACCAGAGACTCGAATCAGGCAGTATTTATTTGGTTTATATTCGTCATCTTTGAACTAAAGCCTAAAATCTACTCATGTACTTATGATCATCTGCACCGTATACGCCTATGGTAGACAGCACACTTACGTACTCAAACAGTTTTTAAGAAGGGATGAATTTGCGTGGATATCAAACGCGTAATGATTCCATTATCATGCGCCCGTGCCTAAAACGATAGATAGAATGTCGTCACAGTGTAGTACACACTTTTCATGTGTGATGTCATACGCCGTAAATAGTATCCGTGAATAGTGTACTATTCACGGATCGTGACGTCAGATGTTACCCTTCATGGCAATTTGCTCATTTGCATGAGTCTAGTGGGAAATGTATTTTGTCACATGATGCGCATTGGACCAATCAATTGCGCAGATTCTTTTCATTACGGATAATATACAAAGATGTTTGGACAGAGATACAATGACAATGATTGCTCAGGGTGCTACATGTATATATGTCACTGTCAAAGATGCTCTGTATGTTTTATGGTAAGAAAAAATCGGGGTAACCTCGCTAGTCATAAGGACCGCTATCCATAATGTGTGACTAAATGAATAGCGGTTTTCTACGAACAGCGGTCCTTCTGAATAGCGAGCAAACCATAGACAAATTTCCTCGCTATCCTTAAGGACATCCATTCATAAGGACCACTATTCATAACTACTCATAAGGACAGCTATTCATAGCGCGTGTTAAATGAACAGCAGTTCACTATGAATAGCGGTTCTCATGAATAGCGAGCAGACCAAAAAAAATCAGACAGCATTCAGAATAAGGCATAATCTCTTAAGCAAACTACAGCTGTTTTTAATATGCAAGGGAGGGTACTTTGGGTACAAGATATACTCAGTTGTAATAACGCTAGACTCAACTGTGATGAAAATGATGTAACAGATAAAGGAAGATGGAGATTGGGAAAGATTCAAGGGGCAAGGGAGATATATAACTGTGGTGAAGATGAAATATGAGGATGAAAATAGGGAAAGATAAAAGGGGAGTGGAGAGGGAGAGAGAGTGTGTTACTGAAAGACAAGTAAAGGACAAGGACAGCTATATTTCTGCAATCTAATCTTTCAGGTCAATACTGATATTGGATCAGGTCCACAGGAATCATCAATAGCATCATTTGATTCATTGTGAAAAAATATTTCCCTTTTCTGAAGTGAAATTATATTTCATATTTCAAATATTTGCTGGAGACACTCTTGATAAGGTTCTGTCTGAGAATGCCAGAGTTATTTAGTTTGTAGGAGGAACTGGCATGCATTTCATGATGAGGTTGACATTTTGACTTCACAAAACTGCTTTGGGATTTCTTTGCAGTTTGAAGCACTTTACAGTTTTTTGTCTCTGTAAGTAAGCTACATGAAAAATAAACAAAAAGGTTTGATTTTTGAAGGCAGTGGTATATTCTCTCAAGAAAGACACTTGGTATCTTAAATCTGCATTTTTATGAAGTGCCTTATGTTCAGTGTCTTTCATTATTTGTGTTTTTCAGCAAAATTTTGTTATATTGATAGTCAAACCTTGAAATACACTATTATCCTATTTCCTTTGTAATTAAACTTTCTGAAAAGCTGCCAAATTTCATTTCAAAATGAAATTTTACCATTACTATTCATTATCGTTTTATGAATCAAATTTAACAGCCATCTTCCCAATCATAAACATAGCAATTTTTATTGTCATACTACCTTGGAACAAGTGTAAATACACAAGAGGCTGGTCAAGGGGTCAACTCAGGACAAATCTTCCGCTCCAGTCTTAGAGATGGAAATGGCTTTTGGTTCTTTTAGGTCTCATGGAGGTGTGAATGGCATTCCATTATTGTATTAACAGAGTGAACTTTCATTGTCAAGGTAACAAGATCTTTATACCATGGAAACTACTGAAGTAATGTAATTTGAATCAAGTCTGATTACTATGCCATATTTTCAAATCAAAGTTTGATCAGGGAGATGTGAGTTTTCCCATCTCCCTGGTCTGAGCAAATCGATTTGGTGTGATTCCTATGTATATATTTATATATTATATACCAGATGGTGTTTAATAACATCACATTTCACCACAGGCCTTCATGTAAATACCAGAAAGTACAGCCACGTGAACATGGGACCAATTCATTATATTATAGGGTAAGATGTAAGTGCTGGACTATAAATACATTACAAAATTGAACATTTTTCAACAGGCTCATCTGATTGCATGTGACAGGACATTAGCTATGAACAAATCCATAGCACACACTGTTTCATAATGTCTACAGCATACACTGCAAAACAAGGCAACCACCAAGAATGTCTTGCCTGCATCTCGCTATGCGAATGAGAATGTGAACTTTAGTCTGGCAGCTATATTACACTAAACAATAATGATGGTGTTACATACATTTTATCCCTAGAAAATGAGACAATGCTGTTTGCACATGCTGTTCATAATTTCTTAAACTTTACATGTGAGGTGAGTTTTCACTGAAAATTCATTGACCTCTTGACCTTTGTCCTTCGTCAGATTCAATTCATTTTCGAACTTGACCTGCGCCTTTAAGAGATGTACCTGCGGTATGAATTTGGTGATTCTACCTCAAATCCATAGAAAGTTATCGTAATTACAGTACTTTATGTAGAAAGTTTATTGACCTTTTGACCTTTGACCTTGGTTAAATTCTACTCATTTTCGAACTTGACCTGTGCCCTTAAAGCCATACAGTCACTAGTGTCCATGTGCATTGCATCATAATTCGCTGACATCATATTTTGATAGAATTACCACTAAACATGTAAATAGGCAGCAAAACCAGGGAGATGGGTCTGTCCCACCATTCCAGCTGGGGAGATTTATGACAATGACATTTACACTGCAGTAGGAAGAGAGAACAATGCATTACAGAAGAACTGCCTGTCATTAAAAGTGAAGTCCACTTTAGGTGACTGAAAACACCTGTTATAAGGTAAAGATGGGAATATCTCAAATTCCCCATGAGAACCTATGACTATATGCCTGTAAGAGATGTACCTGTGGTATGAATTTGGTGATTCTATCTTAAATCAATAGAAAGTTATTATGATTACAGCATAGTTGTAGACGACGCCACCGCCACCAACGCTGGAAATAGTGACACCTATAGTCTCGCTCCGCTACACAGGCGAGACAAAAATGAGAATGGCTTGAAAATTATCCTCTTGGTGGTTATTATACAATTATCTCTCCCTTCAATACTATATAAAGTTCATTCCTTACTGTATTTACCCTTAATAACTTCTTTATTTTTTTCAGCATGGTACTTTATCAATCCTGTATTAAATTGGTATTGCCCCACATTAACTTCTATGCCTACGCATATTGCACTATCTGTTATATAGATTTATATCTCAATGTTGATTGTCAAACTGCCAATACCACCCACTAATCTCATTTACAGAATGAATTATTCTGTGCCTCTGTGATTAACTTCAATTGGTAAATGAATTTTAAAAAAAAAAAACTTCAATTGGTAATAGAGAAAATAATCATTATTGCATCTTAGTTTATTCCTATCAATGTATATTTTTGATAGGCTACATGTCTATCAAAATATGTACTTTCCATTTCTTATACAATTGGTACTAAAAATAACAAGATTATTACTGTGTTGCCATGTGAAGTATGAATAACAACATTCCCCTCCCCCCAAAAAAGGGATACAATATAAACATACATGTATTTATGTAACTATACTCAGTGGCCGGTATTCTGAAGTCCGGTTTAACTTAAACCATGGTCTAAATCTGTGCTTTAACTATGGGTAGCCAAAAATGTCAAAACTTTGTTTACACTGTATGTTCCTTTAATGTTTACTGAATTCTGGTCTCATGCTTTAACGGTCAAGAAAACTATTGTACTTATCATTCCCAGACAGTTTTTAATAGTTTGAGTACCAAAAATGCTGATAAATTGAATATCTGCTGTTACAGATTTGTGTCACATTTGGCTGCCCATAGTTAAACCACACATTTAAACCATGGTTTAAGTTAAACCGGAGTTCAGAATACGGGCCAATAAGTATAGGAGCTTGAAGATGAGTTGATACACATTCATGGACTATATCATTATCTTTCAGCAGGGTTCCATACTAACTTTTTTCACGGTCCACACTTAAAATTTTATTGTCTGTATGCATGAGCCCCTGTTAAAATTGTGAAATTATAGAGGTCCAGAGTGAGAGTTTTGGGGCCCATGTATCCATTAATCTTTGTTAATGATGAGCCCTACTTAAAGCTGATGTTTTTATGCAAGAAAACATTATTCTGAGCCTTATTTCATTTTACTGACTTTGGCCATTCACTGATGAAGAGACATCAAATTGATTCATAATAATAATGATGGTAATAAAATATTGAATAACTCTCATTAATTTCATATCTATTAAGTTAAGTCTTTATACCTGTGACACTTACATGCATCTGTAAAAACATACATCAACTTAAAAATATGATAAAATGCTGTTAGATCTTAGCCCAAGTTTATAAAAATCTAGGGCTTCTCTTTTTATTTTCTTTATTTTCATACCATGGGCACATTCAGGGCTAGCATATCATTTCAAGATTATAGAGTTTACCATATCCCTTTCCTGCTGATAGATGCATTACCATGAATATAGGCCCAATGATATTCAATGTTTCTATCACACTAGAAACTTATTTTTTCATCATACTTGATAGCCTACTGTAGAGGAAGTGAATAGAATTGCTCAAACTTTGAGGCATTTATTCACACTGACAGCCACTGATGGTTCGTTATCTATAGTCATCAAACTGGAATTGAACACTTATCTTTTTCCTTTTTGACTTGATATCGTATTGTCTGGAGAGCTGGATATGGCTGTGGGCTGCAGTATAAAACCATGGGTATGTCTCGTTAGAGGACATTTGAGTCACAATGTTTGTCTTCATTGTCTATCCATGCTCATTACTGAGCTATTACATATCTCCTCAAAATCATTAGACAAATAGCATTTACATAGTTTTGAATATTCAGTGTAAGTAGCATTTGATTCAGGTAGAATACATTTTCAGTAATTACCATTCCTCAAATATGATTTATCTTATTCATAGAGTGTTATTTTCCTATTTCTTGGGAAGGGTCAAAGGAAATACAACTTACCGTTACTACAAGATCCTTTTTGATAGGGTCGTCAATGAGTATCTGTTCTCTACCACTCCTAAATCTTCTGTAGTTTGCTAATGTTCCACCAATCCGATACTTTGTGTCCTCCATAGGGCCTGCTATCTGATTGAGACCTTTTGTCTCACCAATCTCATGGATCCCAAGGGTACTCCCGAGATCTTTACTTGATAACTTGATGGTATGACTGCCAGTAGGGATCAACATCACATCTTGTAGACCTGAAAAAAACACACCAATGTTTATAATACAGTCAAACCTGCTTTAGCGACCACCTGTATAGAAAGACCACCTGTATATAAAGACCACAATTTTTGTTTCCCTTGAAAAGTGTTTCTCATTGAAACATGTATTAAAGAAATCTGTCCATAAAGACCACCTGCTCACAGAGACCGCTTTTCTTGTCTCCCTTGAGTGGTCTTTATAGACAGGTTTCACTGTATATTAATGATGTATGGGTATTCATATAATATCAAATGGAACTGAGTTGTATTGTGTATTAAATATTACTCATGCTCACTTTGTCTCTCTTATTCCACCTACGTGCATTGTAATATTCTGAAGAGTGGATAGCCACTGAACAATTATAAATACAGATGACAGAAACCAAATTCATGACATCTTTATCATTCCTGTTTTGATAAAATGTAAAAATCTACAAGAATTGATAATTTCAGCCTTTCATTTCATCTTTGTCAAAATAACACACATACATAAACACACAAAAAACAACTTTCTACTATTTGTAGGAAGTTTGTTTGTAGTACAAAGATCCAACAAAGTTCTTGCAGACACATTCTTACCACACTAGCCAGGAGTTCAAAGAATGTTTAGCTTCCCATCCCCTGCTCAACAAACTGTTTTCATAGTAGATCCATGGTAGGATTACTTAATCTAGAGATTATACTAATCTCATTCTCTAGCTGTAACTGAGCTGTTTTCTTTTAGATCAAATAAGCCAGCTGATAAAACCCAACAAAAGGGTCTCTTTAGTGGTATGTTTCTTTACAGTAGCAGCATTAGAAGCTGAGCTTTAAAGGTCAAATTGAGTTCTGGTGATGAAAAATGCACTGGAATAAAATTTGATAAAGTTATCATTTTCTTCCCATCAATGAAAAGAACAAAATATTTTAAAATTACATTCAGATTTTGATTGGATTTTGAGCGATTGATCATCGAACGTTAGTTGAATCTTGCAACAATGTATTAAAAATATTCGCTGAGTCAATTACACACAATTGTCACCACACACCACTCCATGAATTTGGAGGTGAGCAAAACTTTGGACCAAAAGTTCCTAAAATCAAAGATTTACATATCATGCAACATCATTTCTTAGACCTACCAAATACAAAATATATTTAAAATGGAATGTTCTTTCACTTGAAATCAAAATTAGAAAGAAAGTTCACTAACAATTTTTCCCCTTACCAGAGCTCAACCTCCCTTGAAGGGATTTTCAAACTTGACCCAAATGTCATTGGGATATCCTGATTAGAGCTAAGCCTAATTAATCTCATCCAGGTAGTATTCTGGTGACAAATGGGATTAGAAGGGTTATGTTAGGATTACAGTTACAAACTGGTTTCATATTTTGGGTGAAAGATGCCCCACCTTCTTCAGACTTGTATACACTTTTAAAGTACATTACACGCATGTGGTAGTGGTATTTAGCTTGTTGCATACATTTATGTGTAAGTCACAAGGGCATAAGATAATTGTTTTTCATGACTTGACATGCTCTTAAGAAGAGAATAAAATACACAATGGTTTACTGGTAATCTCAAGTTTCTTGCATTTTAATAAAATCACATAATGTTCATTTTATCATTGTGAATGAGGGTTATTTATGAGCTGCTTATTCACTGGAAATTTTTCATATGGTTGATGGACTTTTGTCCAATTTATAAAAGGAAAACTTTATTATTTGAAGAAAACAGTTTCAAAAGGCTACACTGTTTTCAAACTGATTCTTGGGTTTTAATGATAATTATTAAGTTTTAAATCAGTGTACTATATCAGTAAAAATATTATGTTTGTGACAAAAGGATATTATAAATCCATGGATAATTCAATGTGGTAATCCATAATCACTTATGTCAGGTATTCCTGATATACTTTACAATAACCAACAATCATTGAATCAATAATTGGTTCAGCCAAATGGTTGAAATAAGCAATCATATCAATAAACATATTTTGTGCATGCACTGTGTCATAAAAAGTGGGTACCCATCCCCTTTGCACTGTTTATGCATAGGGGGCCACAATAACCCTGAGCAACATTTTCACTTTGATCCCTCTCTACAGCTCTACTATTGAAAATGTTCAGGTGGAAGTTTTTGCATTATGTTTCTCACTTCACATTGTTTATATTTCAAGCCAAATCTCATCTTAATTACTTTAACTTATGACATCACATCCCAAAATGGAAAATAGACTTGTTACTTTAAAGCTAACAAAATTTGGATTGTCTCATATTTTGGGCCCCTCTGTGCACAAACTTAGAGGTAAATGGCTGATTTTTCTGATTTGATAGTAGGAAGAGTTTAGCTAGGCATGTATAACATGAACTTTATCATTGACTGATACAACAAAGAATTACAAGCTTACAAAGACAAAGGGGGCAACAATTACCCCCCGTCTCCCCTACAATGTAGGTAAATGATCTATGATTTTAAAAAAATTCTAGCAAGTTCTCTCAATTTTATAGGACTAAGTACATCAATGTCATGTGGGTCTTAGTGCTCATGAATACTAATTAAAGAAAATACTACAGATTTCTTGTAATGTAGAAAGAGTAGAAATTTGTCAAACAGATTATGTATGTTTCATATGGACTAACCCTTTTCCATTGAAAAAGACAATTTCACATTTTATTGGTAAGTGAACTATCCATTGCGTATTGAACATAACAATGTCATTATAGGCCTACATGTTACCTAAGAAGGAGCCATTAAAAGAACATCATTATTATGACTAGCCATTACTCATATTGTTATGAAAGTGTAGTAGACATGTCAATTAACTGTCTTTCACCATTAAAATATCAACCCAATTACTTCAAGGTCACTATTGGGTCAGATTGAGGTAGTAGTTTGACCAAATATTTGCCCTGAAATGCTACCTTGAGTCTGCAACATAAAACCCTTCTTCCCATCACTTACAGGTAGGAGGAAACCAATTATCTTGGATTTTATTTCTCAATCTGTAAATCTTTCAAAGCAACTTCCAGGTCAGGAGAGGGGTTCAAATTGATTTCAATCGGATGGGATAATGTACTTTTATGCTTTGTTATCTGTCAATAAAATCAGAGTAAAGTTTACATATCCCTTCCCTTCATCCTTCTAACTAGGAAATGACATGTATTCTTTGTCATTGTGCAAAAATTTGTTGTACATGTACATGTTATGTACAGGTAGTAAGGGTATCAAAACTCTTCTTCAATCTGGGCCCCATCTTATAAAGAGTTGCCATGGATTCAAAAGGATCACAACTTAAAATTAATTGCAGCTCAGTTTCTATTAATCTAAAGATGCGATCGATTTAAATCAATCACAACTCTTTATAAGGCGGGGCCCTGAACTATGCTATACTGCAAAAGAAAGAGAAAATAACCCTCTACCTCAGTAAATCACCCTTGAATGAGTGACACCTGGTTTTATATTAAATCAGTTTTTCCTGAGAGCCAAAATCATGATTGAATTTCAGGCAGCACAGATTTCATATAACATGAATAATTTCCTGTTTTGCACATAGACATATGAATACATTTAAAATGAAATCAGAGCAACATCCCTAATCAGCTACCAAGCTCATTTTACCTTCAAATTGACAAACACAGATAGTCTATATTTTACATCCAATTAAGATTTTTTTAAAATTTGAATCTTGCTTTTTAGATTCAAATGTTTCCAAAATTGCCTGAACAGTAAACCTAAGATAACTTCAGCCTGAACCAAAAGCTAACCTGAATGTTATCAGCATCACTTTGCATTGCACTAAATCTAGACTTCATACCCTGCTTTTAGATTAGGAAAGTGAAATCTCTGTAGTATATAAATGGCATCTGCACTACTTGTTGAGAATCAGAATAATTTCTTGTTCATACACTGTATGTTTTAGCAGAGAAGATCAGAAAGCATGAGGATATGACGAGACCTTGTGCGCAAACCATGGGAAACAAATGCGTAATGTTAGTATCATGTCGCCAGGAAACATGGACAAAGTTCCAGATCTAAATATCAGTAAAAATAGTTCAAATCTTGTTTTCCTGATGGAAATATAAATTTTAATGTTTGTAATATTTGTTACACCTAGTATACACTGACTAAAATCATAATTATTTAAAAATATCTCTTTTCATATCGAATGAAAATCACATCTTGTTTCTTGCTCTTCTATCAAGTTGCAGAAAAATGTTGCACCTAGCTACATACTTCACTGTATACTTGACTACACATTCACTGCTCTTAAAATCTAAGGCAGATTTTCTCCATCTCTTTCTTCTTCTTCTTCTTCTTCTTCTTCTTCTTCTTCTTCTTCTTCTTCTTCTTCTTCTTCTTCTTCTTCTTCTTCTTCTTCTTCTTCTTCTTCTTCTTCTTCTTCTCCTCCTCCTCCTCCTCCTCCTCCTCCTCCTCCTCCTCCTCCTCCTCCTCCTCCTCCTCCTCCTCCTCCTCCTCCTCCTCCTCCTCCTCCTCCTCCTCCTCCTCCTCCTCCTCCTCCTCCTCCTCCTCCTCCTCCTCCTCCTCCTCCTCCTCCTCCTCCTCCTCCTCCTCCTCCTCCTCCTCCTCCTCCTCCTCCTCCTCCTCCTCCTCCTCCTCCTCCTCCTTCTTCTTCTTCTTCTTCTTCCAGTTTCAATTTTTCTCACTACCTTACTTTGATTTCCAGTTTAATTAAGGGCTGATATATATTACCATCATTATCATGATGTGAACTGGCTAAGAATAAAGGTGGATGATTGCACCTCCAGTTCAAATTCCATGAGGAATATTTTGGAGGACCATCTACTATTACCAAAGACTAAGTACCAAGTACCAAGTTACTGAGCATATAAAATGAATGTGATGTAGTGGTATATATACAAAAACATACAAATATAGGCATCATGTTTATGTTCCTGTCATAATCCATATTTGACATATAAGCCATCTGTTCAGATATTTATAAGGAATGAAATAAAATTTCACCTTCTATAAAATCAAGAATCAAATTACTTGTGATAAAATTGCAAATGCTATATTCTAAGATTTGAAAGTTTAGATTTGGTATTATCGAGGGAGGTAACCCTTTGAATAACCCCTCTCCAAACTCAATTTGGGAGTCCTATCCTCAGGCTATAACTGACAGGGTGTTTGCCTGTAAGGAAGATGACAGATGCACTCCATCTATCACACAGAGCTCCAATCTTTTCATGATTAAAACCATTAAATAATAATAGTACATTGCTTTCGTAAACGCATAATACCACATGGTCTCTATGCGTGTTAGAACATCACTATAATAATGTTATAAATACTTCGTTACACATTCATTTGTGTTTTCTGCTCAGATTTAAATTGATCCAACTGAGTGATATTCCTTTATTCTGTGGAAGTTTATTCCAGAGTTCAGATGCTATTTTTTTCAAATGCCCTATCCCCATATATGACTTGGTCTGCACAGAAGTTTGAGAGAAAAGATTTTTGTCTTATTGCTGAACAATTTCATGGACCCCATACTCATTACTGAGATAGATGCTACATCAAGCCATCTCTATAAGGTGAGAATGCGGAGACGTCGTTTCGGTCGTTTCCATGGCGATCCAAAATGGTTGACCGCTGGACCACATCTAGAGGGTGGTCCACAAGAGATAGCACGATCTAGAGCCAGCCAATTCGCATTATCCTGTGCAGAGAGTGCCAAGATAGATCGCGCTAACCTCTGCAGGTGTGCACCCACGGTGTGCCAGTGGACATCCCTGGTGCACACCATGGGTCACACCATGATAGCGTGATCCATTTTCCAATCTCGTAATGAGAACGGGGTCATAGATGAAGATGTCCAAACAAATATGCAGCTTGAAAAGGTTTTGATGCTTTATTGCTAAGAAAGCATGTGTATGCTTATAAGTAAGCAATCAGGGGACCAACAGCTTTAAGTCCTCTCTGAGGGACTTGGTAATGAGGATTAATGCCATACCAAAGGGTGCTAGCGCATCCACTTGGTTATCATTTACAACATGCTTTGATGATCAGAATAACAATTTAGCAAAATATTGGCACTGATCTACAGATACAACTATCAATGATCGAATTTCGGATGCACATTATAGCTATGTTCATACGGGACTTGTGGTTTCGAAACTTTAAGTTAGCGAAACTTTAAGTTAACGAAACCACGACTCCCTAACCGCAACGAGGGTTCACATGAGCCTGAAACAACGAGCTGAAACTACAAGCCGAGCGATCTTAGTGGTTAACCCCAGAAGTAAATACTACCGCTTGTGTGTACAGTACACATACAGATCCTGTGTTCATAATTCACACAAAGGGTATGACCCAGAAATTTAACATGAACAGCGAGGTCATCCTTAACCACAAACTTACAAAACTTAAAGTTCATTCCTTTCACATGGTCCGTAACTGCGATAACTGCGATGGAGGACCCCCTGCTGCTCTTGGTTTCGGCCTTAACCACAAGCTCGCTGTGGTTCCTGAACTACAAGTAAACTTAGAGTTTCAAAACCACGAGTCTGTTCATACGGGCTGAAACTACAAAATAACTACAAGTTAACCTAAAGTTTTGAAACTACAAGCGAAACTTAAAGTTTAGCTCCCATCATGTGAACGTAACTAATATCTATTGCTAAAATAAGGGTAAATTTTAGAAAACAAAGGTGCCTGTGAATATTATTGCAAGATAATACTAATCTAGTAAATTTGATACTTCACTTGATAGACTTAACCTTATGTGAAAATAATATTTATTGTTGGAATAGTGAAATGGATGGAAGGCAAACCGAGAGCAAATCTAGTAGATTTTTCCTCATACTCTGGGGACTTATGGGGGTGTAAGGATGCACCCATCTATAACCCCTCTTGACCCCTTATGTTTGGTTTATCCTAGAGTCATTGATATAGACAGGGTTCACTAACATCCCAGTGCAATACAGTGTAACACAGTCAAATCAAATCTTGGTTTCTTCACATGTCCACCTACTCTCAGATTAAAATCTTTCACTACTAGAACTTTTTGAAAATCATTCGTTATCATATAGTAAAAAGAATACCCACGTGCTTGAGAGCGGTTTAAAACAGCAAATGTCAAAATGAAAACAATTTTTTTTAAAGGGTTCTAATCACCAAAAAATATTTTGCTCTGTATGCTAGAGGTTCCATGTCGTTATACTATATTGATTTCAAAATATGGGCTTCAAATATTACTTTGATAAAGAGATATTGCAAGTTTAATTTCACTCTCTATACACGTACGTGTAAAAGTGACTCATGAGTAGACTACTTGATGCATCCGTACACGTTCACCTACATAAGGGCTCCCGCAGAACCCAAATCGGAGTTTGGTTCCGCTCGCTCACCTTCATGTTATCCTTTATTTCCTTCATACTCCTTATCTGTTGATTGATTAAAATTCAAAAATTCGTAACTTTCTTACTTTTTATCGGATTTTTTTCTCAGTTTCACTAGTCTGTTTCTCTAATTTTCCATATTTATTCAAATCAACTTAATACTAGGGTGGACTTCCCGTTTAAATCTTGAGATGACAATATGATTTGGTTTTCCTAAAACCTAACATTGGGCCTGTCCTACATGTATGCCTACAACTATACATTCTATTTATCATTAAGTAACTAAATTAGCGATAAACTTTTTAAAGGGAAAGTCCACCCTGCTTACAAGTTAGTTATAACAGAAGCAGAAAAATTAAAGAAATAGATCAACAAAGGTTTGAGCAAAATATGATAAGAAATAAGAAAGTTATGAGTTTTTGAAGTTGCAATCAATCAAACACAAATTGGCAACTCTGTGATGTATCTTGCGAGCTCCTCTCCCATTTGCTCAGTACAGAAAATTTCATAAATTTTCATTTTCTTAGTTTCTGATGAAGGATTAGATTTGTTTCATACAGTTTTTGTGTAAAAACATATTAGCAATAATTAAGGTATCTAAGGTACATGTATGTTTGAATATTTTCTTTAGAGAAAATGAAAATGATTTTTAGGGTACAGGGCAAATGGGAGAGGAGCTCGTAAGATACATCACGGAGTTGCCAATTTGTGTTTGCTTGATTACAACTTCAAAAATTCATTCATAACTTTCTGTTTCTTATCGTATTTTGCTCAAACCTTCACTGATCTGTTTCTTTAATTTTTTTGCTTCTTTTATAACCCAAACTTGTAAGCAGGGTGGATTTTCCCTTTAACTTGTTTTTCCTAATTACAGGGAAATGTTGTTTGGAAATATCAGGATGACTTTATGGATATTTCAAGGGAATCATAATTCTTGTCCTCTACACATAACTTTGTTAGCAACTCACTTGGAAAGGCAAGTATAAAAAGGGAGGATAGGTTAGTAAGAATTGTGAAAAATATTAATGTGAACAGCACCCTGTATCAGATGATGACTGCCTGAGGGAAGACAACACTCTCATTTTTCTCACAGTTTATACCAGACCGTTTCAGACCATTCTTTTCTTTAACCAAACATTACAAAATAAAAAAAAAATTATTGATGCTTGGTGCTAAATTTGACTCAACATCCCCCCTTCTGACAAGAAAATATATCAAATTCTGTCAGACAACTATAAAGCTCTTTTGTACATGATAATGTACATGTATTAAACCTTGCTTGTGTGAATTCTAAATAGCGAAACAGAGGGTTGGACATTGTACTTGAAAAAAATCAAGATCAACATGTTGTATATGTAAATGTTCATCTTGTATAGTAATTACCATGAAAACTGCATGACCATGCACTTCCTCCTAAGCAAGTTTTCTTTGTAAGATATTATCTTGTGTGCTCACCCCATCCGCTGTAAGTACAATTATGCTGATTGCATGCATTTTTATTACAGCATGGACCATGTAGGCGTAGCATGAGTCAAGCCAAGGCAGGGGCACTGGCATCATGAGGGGGGGGGGGGGGGGGGGGGGGGGACACTGATCTCAAACAGCAGGGCCCCGTTGCATAAAAGTTACTATTATGGTAACTTTGCCATCAATGGTAACTACCATGGTAACAATGCTCAACAGCCAATCAAAAGCAAGGTTTCCATGAAAGTTACCATTGATGGCAAAGTTACCATAATAGTAACTTCTATGCAACGGGGCCCAGGTCTCACATAAAATAGTTGTCAATTGAGTTTGATCGATTACAGAGTTCAAAACTTTCTTATCCTTTGTTAGATTTTCGTTAAACTTTCAATGATATGTTTACCAATTATCCTTTATATGACTTTCCTTAAATTTTCCGTTTATCCATTTTCCCCCCCCCCCCCCTCTTTTATCAAAACCAACTTTATATCATGATGGGCTTTGAACAAATGAAAGGGATTTTATGAATATAGCAAGAATAAGCATGTGGTCAACAGACTTTGACCTATTCATCTCAGGCCACTTACTAGCAAATGGCCCCCCTGTGAGGTATCAGTAAAGAGAAATATTAGTTGGATCCCTTTTAGGTATTTCTTTAAATGCACTGTGGAAATGGTATCTTGAGGTGCAGTTCCATTAGCCCCAACAAGCTTGAACTTGCACTGATCAGCACTTAATTCTCAAGAAAATATGGCCCATTCCATGCCCCCATTAGCCTAAGTCAAGCAAAGCACACTTGCATCTTCATCAGCAAATTACCCTGTTAATTGGCTACATAGTAGTCTTTTTCACCAACAAACCCTAGTTTGCATGAAGTAATAGCTCAAGCTACTATCTCAAGTGCAAGGGTGAAATAAAGCCCTTTATTTGTGTCTTCATTGCAAATAAGCTTGAGCTAGTTGTGATCACACTAATTCTCCCAGACCAGAATTAGTGAGCTATTTTGTAAATTAGGATAATGGAAACAGACCTGGCAAAGAGAAATAGTTGGATCCCACTTGGGTATTTCTTTCAAATCTATTTGAAATGGTTTCTTTGAGACAGTTGACCCATACAAAGCCGCCACTAAGAGGACGATATTGATGCTTAGCTTTCATATTCATAGACAGTCTTCACATTAAGATTTCAATGATAAAATAAACTTCAATAGCAATTAAGAATGACTTGTAAATCAGACCTTAACTATGCCAAATAGTAGCACGATAATTCAACTTTCTAAAGTATGTAGGAACCAAGCCCCACATTTCTATTTGCAATGTCAATTATCTAATTAAACAAAAGATCCAAAATTTAGAATCTTTTGTTACCAACAATTCCATAATTTTCATTTGCTACACACATGCTTTCGCAGTTGACCCCCTCAGGTTTTTAAAAATATATAATGGAGAAGAAAATTATAGCAACTGTAAAGGGGTTCTTCTAGTGTTTGCAATGACCTGTCCTCTAGGAGTGCATTCCTAAAACTGAATTGAAGATTTATGTGAGATATTTACCACAAATGTTATAAACTGGTCAAGCTCTAGCTCAGGCCACAAATAGCATACAATTAGAGTCTGCAGTACAGACTATCATCACTAGCTAGTCTTGTGTTCATAGCAAACCTGATTACACGCTAAAAGAATGTTTTATGAAAAAAATACTGTGAAATCGTTTCTAAAAATGGAGGCTTCGATAAGTGTTCATAACACTGATTTTAGCTGCAAAAGGTCTTATGAATGCAGCCTAGAGGTCCTCGCAAGGTTCTCTGGCCAGGTGATGGCATTTACAAAAAGGCTTTGGGTATAAAATGCAGCATGATTTTTAACTCTTTGATTTTAGGTGTGCATGCTGACTTTATACTGGATGGAGACTTGGTTGTGAATATGAAAATGGTATGAGTGGCCTATGGTCTGTAAACTCAACTCACTGGCTTGTAGTAGCACTTCCAAACCTTGAAGACATATGTTGGACCAAGGAGTATCTTCTTGGTTGGACCTATGACTCATATGGCACTCATGCCATGGTCAGTTCCGCACACAACATCATGATCAGAAAGATATGCCAAGATCTTGTTGTACAATTCACTTCTTTCTTAAATAAAGTACACCCCATGAATAATCTTATCATACATGAACACTAGAAAAAATGGGAGCGTTTCATCAAGCTGTTTTGTCAGACATTTTTACCGACAACTGTTATAAGCTACTGAAATCCTTGCATCTGATTGGCTGAGAGCAAATTTGTCAGTAAAAATCGCTGACAAAACGCTTGATGAAATGCTCCCCATATCTTTCACACCCTTGGTAATAACTATAAAAAGTTTTTAAAAACATTTCGAAAGAATCCAAAAAGAATTTATAATATAATGAAAGTATAAATTCATTAAATCTGCTAATTAGATTTTATGGAAAATGTATTCATAACTGATTAATGAGCAAAGAAAGATGAAGAAATTTTAATGGATGCGATATAATCTGAGGCAAATCTATTCTGCATGAGATATAAACTAACTCATGAGTTAGTTCAAGAAGGTACTAGGCTGGTTAGTAGCACTATTGAAGAATACTACACTTAAGATGATTGTCATCTGAACAGGTATCCCAGCATTGTAATGCAGAAAAGGTTCCTCTCATAATCTAAGCAAAGCATCATTTGTTGAGAGGCACATTATTCTGGCTATCCGTAGACAAAAGACCCAAAATATCAAATGGACAAGATTGTCCACTGCATTCCATTTGTGCACAATCCCTTTAAAGAGTACTTGTCAAATGGCCAATCTTTTGATAATATTCCAGAAGATGTGGAAATCAGTGCTGACAATCCAAACCCATTATATAAATTACATCCAACAATGCACTCAGGTCATACATATGCTGGAAATCGAAATGCCATAATCACACATGTACAAATCCACTGTTTGGTGGAAGATAATATATAAGTTGGTTTCAAAAGACTAACAAAACAAGGATAACGCAAAGTGTAGCATCCCCTCGCTGGGTACAAATGGCCTATATACGTCAGAACCAGTTACCTCCATTAGGCTATACTATTATATTACTAGGCAGAGGCGTCGATTCGTTCAGTATAGACAAAGCATTGGAGGGCCAAGCACTGTTTATGAACAATGCTCTGCCCCTTCAATGCTTTGTCTATTTCGAACGAATTGACGCCTCTGTTACTAGGCAAGGAAGTTACTAATACCTGGGGATTGGATGTACAGAAAGTTTACTACTTTATGGAATAACCCATGAGAATATCTGAAATAAATTTTATCATGTACATAATTAGCAATTTTTGCATATTTAATGAGCTGTGACCTTTGACCTTAGACTTATATACTCAATAACATTACTTACGTTATGGAATGGAAACCACATTTTCGTGTATATAATAAGCTATTTTTGCATACATAATTATAATTAATGAGGCATGACACACTCAAAGATCTTCATACCATGTACCTTTTTACCAAATTCATTAAAATCCATCAAATGTTGTTAAAGTTATCGAATGGAAACCAGATTTATGGTGATTTTCAAATATTTAATGAGCTATGACCTCTGACTTTTGACCTACATACTCTGAAATTGAACCTTAGCTGTATTTTGATACCATGTACCAGTCATTAAAATCCATCAAACATTACTAAAGTTATCAAATGGAAACCACATTTTTAGCTATTTTTGCATATTTAATGAGCTATGACCTTTGACCTACATGTATGGCCTATATACTCCAAAATCGAACTTAGGCTGTATTTTGATACCATGTACCTTCATATTAAATTTCATTAAAATCTGTCAAACATTACTAAACTAGTTATCGAACGGAAACCAGATTTGTTACAGATGGACGGAAGGACGGACAGCAGCGTTACTATATCCCCCCTCCGACTTCGTCGGCGAGGGGATAATAACTGTAGGTTTTTGTACGTAGGTCTAGGTGGTGACGGGATCTTAAAATACAAAGCAGTCCTAACAGACTGTCTGGATATTCTACCTTCAAATATAAATAGTTGTACAAGAATTGAAACTACTAGGAAATTGAGAAGTAAATAATGAGGAGTATTTTTTCTGTACGTTGACTGTTCTTATATTAAGTATATCATAATACACAGAGTGAGCAAGAGGAGATGAGAGAATGGTGAGAACAAAATAAGAGCTACAATACTCCTTGGTAAATTTTAGATTTTCATGTGTTTAGTTCTACTGTAGTTCTCTCATTTCCAGTCCATCTAACTAGTGTTATTATACCTCTAATAATTTGTCAGGTATTTTGTACAGCATGGCAGCATCTTCGTAAGATTATTTTTATTATTGAAAGCAACTTGCTCTATGTAACTATGAATCAAAATCATCTAAATAAATCAAGCTCATGTATCACAAGCATAATAGCAAAAATAATCATTCTACCCATTTTTTACCTAAAATACAATATTTCCTATTCTTACCTGAAGTAACATTAAGAAAAAGTTGAGGGATATAAATAATCCTCACCAAATGGACTGCATTTGGATTATAACTCATATTTTGGAACTATATATTGAGTACACAAAAACTATGCCTTTTGATAGTATATTTTCTAAGATGATGTGCAAGAAGAGCAGTGTTCTGCAGTATTTCATATTCCCAGGTGGTGTGAGTCATGTGGGAGAGTTGAAGAGCCCCTACACATGTTCAACATGTGTAAAGGAGTGCAAAATATATCTTGTCTATATGAGATGACATAATGGGGTCATAACTATTAGACAACATATCTCAGATTTTTGGTCAATTAATAAAAATGATTCATTCTTTCTCAACAGTCTTGGCTATCTCACTGAAAGGAGCACATTTACTTTGGAATAAAATGTTGATGATAAAGGTTAAAACACATCATCTTACCTGAGAAGGACAATGTCAATGATGTTTGATTGATCTGTACAGGCATCATACACAACATAACAAATTATGAATTGATCTGTTACATCTCTAATTAAATCATTACTCTATTTGTAAGAAAAATGGAAATATTGCTCATAAATATTCTACATATGTATTTGGCAAGAGTATCATATCATTGTATGATTGTATGACACATGCTCCAATGACAATTTCTCTTACAATGAGTACTTTCATTAAAGTAATAGAAGCAAAGTGCGTGTTTGTGGCCAAATAGCCAGAGGCGTTGAGGAAGAGACTTGTGATATTGATTAGAATAAAAGGTTCCTCATCACAGCTGACCACTTCAGTCAGGTTCACACGAAGGGAGCTAAACTTTAAGTTTCCCTTGTAGTTTCAAAACTTTAAATTATCTTGTAGTTATCTTGTAATTTCAGACCGTATATGAACAGACTCATAGTTTCAAAACTTTAAGTTTACTTATAGTTCCAAAACCACAAACGAGCTTGTGGTTCACACCAAAACCACGAGCAGCAAGGGGGGGAGGTTCCTCCTCGTAGTTATGGACCGTGTGGACAGAATAAACTTTAAGTTTAGCAATCTCGTTGTTGACGATGACCTCTCTTCTCATGTTAAATGACTAACGCTCGACTTGTAGTCTCAGAACGAGTATCGTTGTTTCAGGCCCGTGTGAACCCTTGTTGTTGTTAGTGAGCTGTTGTTTCGTTAACTTAAAGTTTCAAAACTACAAGTCGCGTATGATTGTAGCAAAAGACTTGTGAAAGTTATCAATGTGAAAGAAGAAAACAACCTGTCCGAGTCGGATCCAGCTTTTTGCAAAAGTGGGGGCACTATTCCCCAAAATATTCTGACAAGTGGGAAAAAAAGGTAATAACATTTTTTATGTGTCTTTTGGTAGCTAAATTTGAAATTAGAATATAAAATTTGAAAGGCAGGGGTATACACTTTCTTGTGTGATCAAGGTGTGCTGCATCGGGTTTCAAAAGGAGGAGCACAAGCTGGTTGTACCCCCAAGCTGCTACTGGTCTCTGTTGACCACTGACCATCTTGATTTTGTCTAAATAAAGAGAAATTTACCCTTTTAAATCTTTTATCTTTTTAAAATCTTTATCAGTATCTTTCAAGAGAGATATGAGCATGAAATTGACAGCTAAAGTACAATATTGATAGTGTTGATAGGATGTAGAGAGGTTTCAAACAGAAGATTCATGTATCTTTGTAAATTGAAGTATCATTCACAACTACACCTATAAGTGTGAACAGGGAGGGTACCAACATATCTTCCTGCCCCGTGTGAACATATATCTCTCCACTCCATCATCTTCAGAACAACTCCCTCTTGTACAGAACGTTTCAGACTTTAATTGCCTTCCTCTATTTGTGTTTGTTCAACTCATGTTTCTATCCGTCAATGTGTTTGTCTGGCTTATATTTCTATCCACCCAGCCCGACTAACCCCATTCCTAACCTCATACCATTACCCTCATACAACTCCATACAGTAACACACAGGGAAATGGGAGTGGCATCACTTATACACAAGAGCTGTATTTGCCAATGGAAGGGGAAGTCAACTCTGAAAGTAAGTTGGTTTTGTTAAAAGCAGAAAAATGAGAGAAACAGATCAGCAAAAGTTTGAGGAAAATCAAATAGAGAATAAGAACTTTATTTTTGACTATGTAATCGATCAAATGCAAATTGACAACATTGTGACATACATTTTGAACATCTCTCCCATTTACCTTGTACTGAGGATTCAATAAATGTCTGTTTTCATGGTTGTTGATGACAAAATAGATTTGTTTTCATAGACGTGTTGTGTAAAAAGTGTGGCAAATAATATACCTAAGGCAAAGGTGCAATAAATTTTCTTTAGAAAATATTGAAATTTATGAAATCTTTAGTACAGAACAAATGGGAGAGGTGCTGAAAGGTATGTCATAGAGTTGCACATTTGCGTTAATGGCCTATGGATTACAAGTAAAAGTCATAACCTTCTTATCCTTTATCAGATATTCCTACTAAAAACTTTCACTAATTTGCCTTATTTTTGTTATGTATTTGTTAAAGATAAAGTTGAGTTCTGGTCATGTGATTATATTGTGAAAGAAACTGTCTCAAAGCATTTGGGAAAGGTTGATCATGACTAAATAAGGATTGATGTATACTGCAAGCTTTTGGAATCATCAAAAAGATAAGAAATTGACCAATCTTATCAAAACCACTTGTGCTGCACAAGGAAATTGGTAAATAGGACTGTACACACATGCGGCATGAATGATTGGCCCCAACAAACATATTAGCTGTTTCTTCTCATATTTCGAATATGAAGGCATTTGAAGTGCAATCAATTTCAGAGGACATTTTTACTATGATGTTCTTCCAAACTGACATAACAGGAATGAGAAATGTCACAAACTGTTTTTCACCTTTCCCAGAACTCAATATTCTCTTTAAATCCAACTTGATGGCAGAGTGGACTTTTCCTTGAAGTACACAGAGGAAAGTACATATTGCTACTTGATAACCACATGGAATGTACTTCCATGATCAGATATTCTGAAATATTGTTTGTATAGATTTAATAACTGGAGTGACTGTGGCTGCGTTAATTTGAACATATTTCGGCCCAGATCATGATTTTGAAAGACGTATAGTTTAAAACACGGTTGCATTCATAAACATGTTTAAGATCGCCAAACTGAAATGCAGAAAAGGTGCGTTTTGTATCATGATCCTGCCAGAATCACGGTCACTGAAATTGCATGAATGCAACGGACATCTCATACATTATTCTATGATGTCATTATATGTGCTGAAAGTGGCAGGCTTCCGGTTCCATGAAATAAGAGTGGGCCCTTGTGAAAGAAGATTTCAGAAGAAAATTTTTTTTTTTTTAAAAGAGAATAATAAGAAAAGGAGAAATAAGAAGAAAAATATAGGAAAGAGAAGAAGACAGAATCAGAAAGATAAAGAACAGAAGATGATAGAAGAATCAAAAGAAGTAAAACAAAGAAACAAAGGAGAGGTAAAAAGATGAGATAAAATGAGAAAATAATTAAACACATAGGGTAGGGTAGAAGAAAAGATGAGAGAAGGTGAACAATAAAGGGAAACATAAGAAAAAAGAATAACATAAGGAAAGACAAAAAGAGATCAAAGGAAGATCAAAACAAAGAAAAACAGAAGGAAAAAATGATAGAAAATGAAAACAAAGAATAACAAAGGAAAAGATGGAGAGAGAAGAGAAGATCCAAACAATGAATAACATAAGGAAATATAAAAAGAAGGAAAAATGATTGAAAAATAAAAACAAAGAATAACATAAGGGAAAGACAGAAAGCCAGGAGAAAGGAAGATCCAAACAAATAATAATATAAGGAAATATATAAAAGAGGAAAAAAATGACAGAAAATAAAAACAAAGAAGGGAATTATAGAAAGAGAAGAAAAAGAAGAAAAATAAAGAGATAATAGAGAGACAGGATACACAAAAAGATGAAAGAAGGAAAGAATATAGAAAAATATAAGGAAAAAAAAGAAAGGGAAGTTGATAGAAGGATAAATACAAAGAATGAAGGAAAGAAATCAAGATAAGATGATAGAAAGATTTTTAAAAAGAATATAAGGAAAGACAAAGAGAAAATTAAAGAAATATCAAAACAAAGAAATACATGAGAAAATATAGAAAGAAAACAACGATAGAAGAATAAAGACAAGTACCAATAATAACATTAGAAAAGACGGAAAGATAAGATGAAAGAGATTTCAAAACAAAGAATAGCATAAGAAAAGATAGAACAAGAGAAAGAAGAAAAAAAAGGAGATGCATAGGGAACGATAGACATGATAGAAGAAAAGATGAAAGAAGGAAAAATGAAAAGAAACATAAGGAAAAAGAAAGAAAAGATAAAGAAGTATAAAAAACAAAGAATAACAGGAAAGATAGAAAGAGAACATGAAGTAAGAAAGATAAAGAAGTACAAAGTTAATGACAAGAAAATATGAAAGAAGAAAAATATGGAAAAGGTTGACCTTTACTTCCAGGGTCAAACTGCGCACTAAGCTGCACAATGGCAGAGCTTGAATTGAGATAGAATCAGCATTGATGAAAAATTGCATGAGCGCTGTCCTGCTGAAACCGTGTTTTAAAATGCCGTTTTGATTTGCGATGAATGTTCTTGATTCTAGCCTCAAAATTTGCATGACCGCACCCTGTAACTCATTAAGTGCAACAATGCCCATGGCCCTGTGTACTGTATTCGCCTAAGAGACGGTATTCACAATGTTGAACATTAATCTAAAGCTGTGGCTTGTATTCCCCCTCGCAGACAGCAGTCACAATTTAAACATGGTTTATAATTTCAAGAAGTGGCATGTATTCCCCTCAAAGACAGATGTCACAAAGTGAACATGGTTTTAAAAAATTCTCAAACTGAGGCCTGTATTCCCATCACAGACAGTTGTCACAATGTGAACCTGGTTTAATCCCGAGCTGAGGCCTGTATTCCCCTCACAGACAGTTGTCACAATATGAACATGGTTTAATCTCGAGCTGAGGTCTGTATTCCCCTCACAGACGATGAGTTGTCTCTATGTGAATATGGTTTAATATCAAGTTAAGGTCTTTATTCCCCTCACAGAAAGTTGTCTCAATGTGAACATGGTTTTAAAAAATTCTCAAACTGAGGCCTGTATTCCCATCACAGACAGTTGTCACAATGTGAACCTGGTTTAATCCTGAGCTGAGGCCTGTATTCCCCTTCGGACAGTTGTCTCAATGTAAACATGGTTTTAAAAAATTCTCAAGATGAGACCTGTATTCCCCCCACAGACTGTTGTCACAATATGAACATGGTTTAATCTCGAGCTGAGGTCTGTATTCCCCTCACAGATGATGAGTTGTCTCCATGTGAATATGGTTTAATCTCAAGTTAAGGTCTTTATTCCCCTCACAGACAGTTGTCTAAATGTAAACATGGTTTTAAAAAATTCTCAAGATGAGACATGTATTCCCCCCACAGACTGTTGTCACAATATGAACATGGTTTAATCTCGAGCTGAGGTCTGTATTCCCCTCACAGATGATGAGTTGTCTCCATGTGAATATGGTTTAATATCAAGTTAAGGTCTTTATTCCCCTCACAGAAAGTTGTCTCAATGTGAACATGGTTTTAAAAAATTCTCAAACTGAGGCCTGTATTCCCATCACAGACAGTTGTCACAATGTAAACCTGGTTTAATCCTGAGCTGAGGCCTGTATTCCCCTTCGGACAGTTGTCTCAATGTAAACATGGTTTTAAAAAATTCTCAAGATGAGACCTGTATTCCCCCCACAGACTGTTGTCACAATATGAACATGGTTTAATCTCGAGCTGAGGTCTGTATTCCCCTCACAGATGATGAGTTGTCCCAATGTGAACATGGTTTGATCTCAAGCTGAGGTCTGTATTCCCCTCACAGACAATGAGTTGTCTCCATGTGAATATCGTTTAATCTCAAGGTGAGGGCTGTATTCCCCTCACAGACAGTTGTCTCAATGTGAACATGGTTAATCTCAAGCTGAGACTTGTATTCACCTCACAGACAGTTGTCCCAATGTGAACATGGTTTAATCTCAAGCTGAGCTGTGTATTCCCCTACAGAATATTGCCTAAATGTGCATATTATCTCAGCTCTCATTCTATCATCACATCATCTGTATATGTTTACTAACTCAATGCTACTTGAGAATGAAAGACAGACAGACAAGGCTTCATGATGAACTTCATTTCCCTCTTATGTTACCCCCCCCCCCCTTTTTTTTTCCATCCTCTCCCATCCCCATTCCCCTACCATGGTTATATCACCATCACTTTTTGATGGCATTTTATTACAATAACACAAACTATTTGCTTTGCAAGACTCTCATTTCAAGACGAGCAAAGGGTTGAAAGAATACAATTTATCACCAAATTACAGTTCTGCCCATTGCTTGATAATAATACTAAGGTAGCTTAGTGAAATGTTGTGGCACGTAAAAACGCGGAAAAGACGCATAAGACGAAATTATTCATAATCTTTATTCTATAGAGGCAGAACCAAAATATCAGGATGTAGAATTAGTATTCACCCTTTGAACACTTTTAAGCAAAATAATATGAAAACCTTTTTCAAATATATGTCTGATTCTAAATTTTGGAGCACAGACAAAGCTGACAATTTTCTTCTTTGCGTCTTTCTTGCATCTTTATGCCCCATTGCGTTTCACTAAGCTACGTAATAAAAATGATAACAATAATTATATAAAGGATGATGACGATGATAATAATAACAATCATAAGAAGAATAAGAATAATAATGATGATGATGATGATGATGATGATGATAAACCAAATTCATCTCTTTTTGAGTCATGCTTTGAGAAATGTTGCATCAGCTGTTCTGTAAGTTTTCCCTGCATTTGTTAACCCATTGCCTACGGGAATCAGCTGGTCCCTGCATTAAGCATATGTGGATGAGAGAATTCAGAAGTCAACAAGTCAAATGAGAATTCCACCAAGTCTAGCTGCCGTGAGCAAACTAGATGCAATGCTCATAGAAACTCCTTAAAGCCTGGGTCACAGATTCAACGGTCTCCCCTCGAATTTGCAGATCATCAGGAAGTCGCTGAATTTCCAATCCGCCCAGGAGTCAGTAAACAAACGGTAGTCGGGCAAAGCCCGCATGACATAAGGGCATACAACCTCCGAGTTTCGGTCAATGACCAATAGTTCTGTCGGTGCCCACCCGACACCCAGGCGGGTTCTGCCTGAAGTCCTGTCTGGCGTACTCTAATGCCTCCGTGCCTCAAATATATCATCTGTTTGGAGCCAGAATGGCGTTAATTCTGTGTTAAAGTATATACAAGTATACCCCAGGGGCCAAATTCCTGAGTTGACAGGAGGAGCTCGGCCAGGGCCCGTAAAAGCCGGGCAGGGCCCGTAGAAGCCACACAACGACAGCCTGACAACCAGCACGCCCAACTTCTTACAATTCATGTAGGATACAGGAGGGGGTCATTGGAGTATTGTAGGGAGTCCGTGCAGTGGCCACACAGCAGTACCGACCTCCGTCCAAATTTTAAAGCCAAAGCCAAAAAATAGTCTAAAATCGTCGATTTGCTGCCTGAATATCGATCGAATGCTTGCCGAAGACCAAGCAATCTACAGGCAAAATGTTTGCAAGCTCTGCTACCTCAAAATTGGCCATTGGAAAATCGCTGAATTGGGAGCAAGTTTCGGTGTAATGCGAATGTCGGCCGACCCCTAAAAACACAGCGGAGTCCGCAGTGATTGAGCAGACACCTGCCGTATTCCTGGAGAAAAAGCCCTTTTGAGCTCGCAGAGAAGTTGGGCGGGCTCTGTTTTGGATATGTGACAGCATCTTAAGGACGTTCCTAAGTAAAAGCAAAGTCCATATTTTCACCAAACTTTGCATGCATTGGCCCATGAGAAGCCCAAATACGCAAAGAAAATTATAGGTCCATATGCTTTTTTTTTTCTATAGGACACTGAAGTTTGTCATGATTGGATGTCGGGTAGAATGACGTCATCACAGGATTTCGGCCTCGGAATTCCCAGTGGAAAATTTAAATCCCCATTATTCCATCACCAAATTGAACCCATGTCATTTTCATAAAACTCTCCAGATTTGTAGAGAAAGGTATACTGAAGGAGGAGAAACTTTTAAAAAGGGGGTCCATGTACTCGTTTTTTGTGCTAGCAGCACACTCATTTGGCAGAAGGAGTCAAAAACTTGCAAAAACTCACAAATAATGGCTGGGAACCTATCTGACACTGCAGTACCCGCGATATTAAGCAGTCATCCCACTGCAACCCCACAGCTCCCATACCATGGCCGTGCAGCCGCCTTGAGACAGGCCAAACAATTTTCAGATGGGCTCCATGCGATATCTGTGTGAAGGCTGTGGCGACTGCATGACAACTGCACTGAAATTGCACTATTTCCATACAATCTCTGTGCTTCAAATAGTGCTTCAAATACTGCATTATTCAAAATGAAAAATTCTAAACCTCTTCGGAAATATCAAGGAATATGTAAGAAAACAGGGAGGATGTGCTTGTCCGGGGGGGGGGGGGGGGGGTGGTAGGGCTGTAAGCATGTAGCAAGTGTTTGAGGCGGGCCCCTTTTGGTGTGCCTGTTCAAATATATAGCACTGTCACGGTATCAACATAAGCTCTAGATTGTTCTAACAGTTCATGTGACAATCAATATCATACGCAAACATTCACCATAAACGGTTACCCTTTATAACACACTTTCGTATAAAAATGAAGAAAATTGTAAGTCGTTCAAGTGACATTTTACTCACAATTGCTGCTCATGTCTATGATTGCAGAGATAATTATCAATGGACGTATAACATTTAAAAAAATGATTCTTCATTGTCGTGGATAATGTATGTTCTAGACGTAATACCTGCATACCCCAAAAGACAAATGCGTACGGAAGAAATATTTTAGATATATGTATAAATGCTCAGTTAAGAATTCTAAATGGGCGTACACTCGGTGACACAAGTGGTAAAGTGACCCTTTTTAATATACAGGGCATGGCCATAGATGACTATTGTATTTGTAGCGCAAATGTGCTGTCAAGCGTCATGAGCTTTGTTGTAGATGATCTTTCCCCCACTTTGTCCGATCATTGCCCAATCACCGTTTGTCTTCATTCTCTTTTTACTCAACATGACGATACAACCCCATTGATTCCAGTATTGGGCGGTTCATGGTCAAAAATGCGTGAAGAAATTTTCAGTAGAAAAATAAATAGGAACTGTTTTTTAGGTATTCATGATCAAATCTCACAAATGAATATGACTGATGACTCGTCTGAGGTTGCTAGGAAGGTCAACTGTTTAATTAAAGATTTTACAACAATCTTACAGAATGCTGCACAACTCAAGTCAATTGGCGCAAGAGTTAAAAAGAAACATAAACATAATAAGCCGTGGTATGACTCCGACTGCCAAAGTATTGCCCGAAATATTCGAAGACTATGTCGGCTCTTAAGACAACACCCATGGGATAAGTCGTTGCGGCTAGAAATCATGTGTAAAAAAAAGCTGCTTCGTAAAATAATACGCAAAAAACATAGGAATAACAAAAGAAAACTTTTAGATAAGCTGCTCTCTATAGAACAAAATAATCCTGCTGAATTCTGGAATATTGTCAATAAAATGAAGGGAAAACAAAGAAAGGATGTTAGTTCGGAAATAGACCCGAACACTTGGTATAGTTATTTTAAAAAATTAATGAATATTAAACATACCAATTACTTTGAAGAAAATACAACAGATGTACCGATTCCTAATAAATATCATACGGGAACACTGAATGCCGAAATATCTTGCCAAGAAGTTCTTAACGCCTTACGTACATTAAAACGAGGGAAATCTTGTGGGGTGGATGGAATACTGAATGAAATGATCCTGATTTCTTGCCGATTAGACGTTTATACTTATGCACAAATATTTAATTTATTGCTCAAAACTGGTGTGTATCCCAATGGGTGGAGGGAAAATTATATCAAACCTATATTTAAAGGAGGGACTTATGATGACCCATCAAATTTTCGGGCTATCGCCCTCTCAAGTTGCCTGGGTAAATTATTTGCAAAAATTTTATATACCAGACTCATTATCTCGAGGAAAACAGTATTATACATCCAGAGCAAATTGGGTTCCGTAAAGGAAGTCGCACAAGCGATCATATTTTTACACTGAAAACTATAATAGACCAAACATTTGCGAAGAAAAAATATTTATATGTATGTTTCGTCGATCTGCAAAAAGCTTTTGACTCCGTAAATAGGAAAGCCCTGCTACATAAACTCGAAAAATACATTGATTACGGACCTTTTTTAAATATAATTAAAAGTATGTATAGCGATGTCCAGTTTTCAATAAAGCTGGAACGAGGAGGCACCCCAGCATTTTCAACTTCCGCTGGGGTCAAACAGGGATGTGCGCTGAGTCCTACCTTTTTTTCTCTATATATCAACGATTTGGTTAAGGTTTTTAATGAAGACTGCCAACCACCAATGCTTGGCGAGAAGAAGATATCTTGTTTACTCTACGCGGATGACCTTGTATTATTATCCGAATCCCCAGATGGTCTTCAAACTTCCCTAAATAAACTTGATACCTATTGTAAATACTGGAATTTACAAGTAAATATCAAAAAGACAAATGTCATGATTTTTAATAAAATGGGTAGATTGATTCATAAAGATAACTTTTTTATAGATAATAAGCCCATTATGATAGCTCATGAATACAAATACTTGGGACTCCTATTTAAGCCCTCGGGCAATTTTTCTCATGCGGCAATTAATTTAATGGCCAAAGCAAAGAAGGCAATGTTCTCTTTAAGAAGCACACTAGCCAGTGATCGTTTATCTGTCATACCACATTTAAAGTTATTCGATAGTTGTATCAAACCAATTGCTTTATACTGCTCAGAAATTTGGATAATGGATATACTGAAAATTGAAAAGGGGAATTTAGAGAACAGATATAATTCAGTTACCCCCGAGAAAATGCATGTAAAATATCTGAAGAATACGCTTGGACTCAACAGAGGAGCTGTTAACAGTGCGGTTTTATCAGAATTAGGAAGATACCCGTTGTCGATAGCAAGTTTAAAATTGACGATTGGTTTTTGGTTACATGTAATAAATTCAAACGCCGACAGTCTAATTAATATAGCATACCACTCAAACATGAAAATAAAGAAAGGATTTTGTCAACAACTAAAAGTATTTTTGAAAGATATAGGTTTTGATCACATATGGGACAACCAAAATACTTTTTCAAAACGGCAACTTATAAAATGTATTGGCAATAAATTGCAGGAAAGATATATAAGACATTGGCAGAAAATTCTCGATGAAAACAGTGAGACATACTGTTGCAAACTCAGAACATATAAGGACCTGAAAGATTCGTATAACTTAGAAAAATATTTATTATTAGATATAGACAAGTCACATGTTAAAAACTATTTAAGAATAAGAATAAGCAATAGTAAATTAATGATAGAACAGGGACGCCACAAACATTTAGAAGTTAATAAACGTTTATGCCCCACTTGCCAATCAGATATAGAAACTGAATTTCATTTTATTATGCTATGCCCATCATATAAAGAACAAAGAGAAAAACTGTTTCATAACATATGTACCATAATACCTTCATTTAAAGATATGAGCGAACTAAACAAATTCAAATATATAATGCAGAGTAGGGACTATGATATAAGCAAGATCTGTGTCAACTCCATCAGCAATATGTACAACGACAGATTAGATAATACATGCCCAAAATAGGCTTTATTATATAAGTAGGAAGAGTTTGGCAGGACGCCTACATATTATACATAATGATTACAGTATTGTATTGCCTCAGAATTGTGATGCTTATTTTGTTTTGTTCTAATTCGCTTTGTGTTTACTTTTGTTTTTCTTGTTGTTTTGTTACTTCCCAGTGATTGCTATTTTGTTTTGATCTTTAATTTCTGTAAACTATTTCTTTGTATTATGTTGATGATAATCCAAAATTGGATTTTAAATCAATAAAATGATTTGATTTGATTTGATTTGATTTGTATTCGACTTTCTTTCTCTCTTTTTGTACGGAGTTAGTGTAAAAAAAAAATGAGAGATGGATGACCAGACCATGACTTCCGAGGAATTCTATCATTAATTTATTCCTGTACTACTAAATTTGCGTGTAGAAAATTCATGAGAGGGGGCACTGAATGTTATCTTATAGCTCAAGTTAGTTAATATTTGGAATAATATAGTCTTCATATAGACAGAATTATTGATTTCATCATTTTTACCAGGTTCTTCTTACTGCGCACACTTGTGTACCCATTATCATAAGCATGCATTTAGTGTGCCTATCCATTGTCTTAACTGCACGCAATACGCTCCCAGTGTTGTGATGACATAACACAACCAGCCAGGGTAGGCGGCTGATGAGCGCACAAACATAACTGAAGAACTTCCTTAAGGAGCATCTTTCATGCAATCTGACCTACATAAATATGATAGAAAAAAATTATCGCCACAATTACATAGCCTATGAATTTTTCATGAATATCGACTTAGTTGGCCTTTGACATAATTAACCCTAGATATACCTGGTTCCAGTGTATCATGTAATGATATCAAGTCTAAAGTTCATCTCTCAAATTATTCTTGAGATTGACAGATGGAATGATGGCCTCCTGCACCACTTTCAATTGCTGAGGCACAAGGGAGAGGACTACAAATCATGACTTTGACTACTTAAAGGTCACAGTGAGTTCTAGTCATGAGAAGTATTGGAACAAAACCTGATGAATAAATTCTGATTTGGTGGGTCATATCCATGAAAACATCAATATGCAAAATATTGTTACATTATGTGAAGATCTTGCATGGATTTTGAGCAAAAAATAGTTTAACTACTGCAAAGGTCATTCAAAATGTTTACTAAGCCTAGCACCACATAACTGTTTCCTAAAATTGTATGTTTCATTAGAACACACATCCTTAAACATCAGCATATATACATTGCAATATGAACCTCTTCAATACATAATAAGAAATAACTAAAACTAAGGACTCATTTCTATACAAATCCCAATTTGGTTGAAATTAATTTTCAGTCCTATATTCAAATACTGTATGGTTTATGCTTAATGTTGAGTTCTGTTAATGGAATTCCACTTCAACAGATCAAAGGAAATGTAGAATTGGTCTAAATTTCTGAATTTAAGTAGGTGGATTTTACTTTTACCCACCAAACACACTAACAAAAACTTGCTGCAAATCACATTCACTGGAAAACACATCCTACATTTGTACACAGGAGATAATATGTACATCTGTCGGGAGGACTAACTCAATTTTCTTGTCTTTTGTTGCTCATTGTTCAGCTGTTATATTAAAGCTTTTTTCACATAATCATTTAGCAGCTACAATTAGCTTTAAACATTTTGTGTGCTTTTTTGTAATTCTGTTCTCATTCGTGTTTGTATACTATGTTACTGTTTATATAGATATTTGACATGTTTTATAATGTTTTTTTAAATAGAGATGTGGAAGTAAATTCAATTCAATTCAATTCAATTCAATTCAATTCAATTCTGTGGAATTTATTTTCTGTCCTTACCAGATATCAAGATTATCTTTAAAAGACTTAATATCTTTGACTCCATGTACACTCAGCATGACCTTTCATCTACTATGTAGGACAGTGTAGCTACATTTGTTCCTTTTTCATCTCAGTTCTAATTGAAGTGGAAAGGTAAAATTACCCCTACTCTATATAATTTGAGACATGTTTTATGACTCTGTAATTGAATTGTAATAGAGAAGTTTATGACAGACAGACATAAAATATAATGAGCTTCCTATTGAAGGAGAGTAATCATGGTGACCTAAGATGACCTCAACACAATGCTCTCATGTCAAACTTGATGAATGATGCTTTTACAACCAATTCTCATCATACGGAAATTTAGGTTCTGCAATTTGTGAACTGTAAACCTTTCTCTCCTGGTTGTTGTACCTGTGTGGCTTTCAAATTGGTTAAAGGTAGGGTTTTTTTTAATTATAAACAGTGCAGACTTCATCTTATTATGCTTACTTTAACAAGTCATGAATATATTATTTTTATTCCTCTTTGAATAATAGCAAAGTATATGAATCGGTAACCATTTGTGGCTAAACTGAATGCCAATTTTGTTTCCTGATTTATGATTCTTCCCTTTCAAAAATTCCAGTCCAAAGCTTCTAACCGATAAATCATACAGTTAATATATTCAACTACTGAGGCTGTATTTCCTTCCATGTAAAGTATAAACAGAGTGAACAAATGCTTGTTTTTAGGAATCAGATCAAGTGTTTTAAAACCCCTTCTACTTGATTTCTATCTGTAGCTTTAAGATCTAGCTAACAGTTCTACTTCAAAGTATAACATGTACAAACTGCAAGGTTTCTGTTACAAAGGATTCTTTTTCACCCCTTTATGCATGCTGGAAAGACATGCATGCTCGCAAGGTAAATCATAAGAGTTAAAACTTTATTACTCACTTTCCCTCCAGTAAGATTTTTCTCAAACTTTCATTGATCTGCTTAGAAATCTCATTTTTCTGCTTTTTCAACATCATAATACGGTAGACTCCCCCCCCCCCCCCCCCTTTAAGTAGACATATAGAGCTAGATATTTCAAGATGGAAGTCAGAACAGCAGCAGATTAGAGAGGACTAATATGCTACAGTGCACAATATCAGTAATTAATTGTCAAATTGATTGGAATACTCAGATATAGTCATATTCATCATTTTTCTGCAGCAATCAGAGAATTTAAAACACTTACCTGTCTGTCTTGCATCAATCACTCTACGTCCTTTCATATGTTGACATGTTGTATTATCTCCATTACACACTTTACATCTATCAAACACTGCAGTGGAGTTGAATTCATGGTCACATCCAACAGGCTGTATGTTAAAAAATAAAACAATAACTTGTAAATTAAATGGAATAAATCTTATCTACAGCAAAGGGATTTTTGTTTTTTTCAAAATATTAATTTGTCTGCAAAATAAAGTAGTTTATTCATAGTAGTGATTTTGACAGGATTCTTTCAAGACAGGTGTTAGAGCACTAAAAGAAGACCACTATCGCTACAGTTCAGAAAAAGTCAGTTTTAAAAGGATCAAAGTACCATTAAAGTAGAATTTCATTGATTTTGAATATTGATTTAATTTTTATTATTGCATAGGTGAAGCTTAGATTGAACAAGGTTATCAAAATTCAACGCTTGGAAACATTTGAAGTAATGATTATTATCAATTATGAAATGATATAACACAGCCCCGCTATAGCACCTATAGAGCTCTTTGAACGCTGCTGAGATATGTGACGTCATAAAGGGGAGCAATCCTTCCTAAGCAGACGATGCCCCATAACATCTTATACATTTTCAGTGCCTGTTTTGTCATCTCATCTTCACTTATTTCTCTTACTTCACTAGCGTCAGTATAAATGCTTATTTGTTGCCTCACTCTAAATTTCCTGCATGGTATTATTTTGATGAAAAATGCAACGTTAAACAAATAAAGGAATCAATCGCTTGTAAACAAAAAAAGATGCCATTGTATTTTCAGCTGCATGCACCGCGGCATGTCGGCGTTTCAAGAGGGAACGAATACCATCCATGCTATAATTCAGCGGGCTTTACAATTCGAAAGTGAGATTTCTTTGATTGATCATTGACCCTTATCATGACTTTTTACAAACAAAAGATTTTAGTTACTAGAAACGGTTTCACTTCCCTTTTAGAATGATGTGAAATACGGTCATGGTGAAACAAACCAAACTCTTTATAATTTAAAAATAATTGCATTGCAGTTAAGTTCACTTGATATAGGACGTCGTCTGCTTAGGCAGGATTGGCACCTGATGTGACGTCACGAAAACATCGGTATATTTCTGGCGAATCGCTCGGATATCCCAAATGCTGAGAAGTGTTTTTATTTGTGTTATTTTTTAATCATCAAACACGCACTTAACGTAAAACTTATACGATTACCATCTGCAAGCTTTCTAGTTTCTAGAGATACATTATTGAGCATATTTGTGATTTGCTTTGAATATCTACTTTAAGAACTGCTACGAACGCCATATGTATGATTTTTAGACCATTTCGTAAGATCTTCTCAAGAAGGCCGTACGAAACCAGCGTTCGTAGACCGTTCGTAGACGTCCAAGATTTTTTTCAACGTCATACAAAACCCCCTCTTTGTAAGGCGGCCGTACGAATGTCGTAAGAACATCGTACGAACCATGCAAGATTTTGTAGGGTCGAGAGACAATTCTAGAAGCCTTAAATTCTTACGATGATCGTAAGAACATTGTTCAAAGAGGGCTCTTATGGCGTTCATAAGAACGCCTTACGAACGGAGATTCGTACGGCGCTCTTATGAACGACTCTGGGTGTTTGTAAGGCATTCGTAAGGTGCTCGTAAAGCATAGGTACACAATTTGTGCAATTGTTGAGTTTTAGCACTACTGCCATCTTGAAAGTCTCAAACTTTCAACAGTCACAGAATTTTCGACAGTACAAGGCAGCGCTTTTTTGCAACCCAACAAAATATACAAAAATTCGTAAGATCTTCTTACGCATGACTTTAGACTTGATTTGCACGTACGACCATTCTGCGACAACAAAAATTGTAAGGCATTCTTACGAAAAACGTACAAACTCTAGGGCCATTGTATAACCGAAAATCACTTCGTTTCTCAAGAAGGTCTTAAGTTGTTCTTGCGAATTAAACGACATTCGTACGAACTTCGTAAGAAGGCCGTAAGAATCTATGCCCCATCTACGAATCTCTACGAACTCCGGAATTCGTACGAACGGTGAGATTCGTACCAATGAATCGTTCTTACGAACCTTTGTGACCGTAGCTATAATCTCTGATGACGACTACAATAGCCATCTTACATGTACCACTTAACAGGATTGCCCAGGGAAGAAAGAGCAGCAGTAAAGGTACTACATAAACTACTTTATTTGAATAAAAATGAAAGTGGTGGGTAAAAAGGCAAAAAGAAGCATTATTTACAGTGTTAAAGAAAATTTGACTCCTATGTATCTCTTTGTTTTCTGAGTATGTTTCCTTTACCCACTTGGGGTAAAGTGATTTTTTTGTTCATCCTATTTTTTGTATGTCTTTTTAGGCCATTTTGAAGTCCAAACACCTAGGAAGGATATTTTGAAATAGCCCCATCCCCCCCCAAAAAAATATATTTACAAGTTATCATGACAAGCAAATCGTGAAGCTGACACAGAGATGAGTTCTTATAATACTGCATTAATACCATTTTGTATAAAAGAGGATATGAGTTCTTATATAATACTGCATTAATACCATTTTGCAAAAGAGGAGATGAGTTCTTATAATACAGAGATGAGTTCTCATAATACTTCATTAATACCATTTTGCAAGAGAGGAGATGAGTTCTTAGAATACAGCATTAATGCCATTTTGCAAGAGAGGAGATGAGTTCTTATAATACAGCATTAATACCATTTTGCAAGAGAGGAGATGAGTTCTTAGAATACAGCATTAATACCATTTTGCAAGAGAGGAGATGAGTTCTTATAATACAGCATTAATACCATTTTGCAAGAGAGGAGATGAGTTCTTACAATACAGCATTAATACCATTTTGCAAGAGAGGAGATGAGTTCTTATAATACAGCATTAATACCATTTTGCAAGAGAGGAGATGAGTTCTTAGAATACAGCATTAATACCATTTTGCAAGAGAGGAGATGAGTTCTTATAATACAGCATTAATACCATTTTGCAAGAGAGGAGATGAGTTCTTATAATACAGCATTAATACCATTTTGCAAGAGAGGAGATGAGTTCTTATATAATACAGCATTAATGCCCTTTTGCAAGAGAGGAGATGAGTTCTTATAATACAGCATTAATACCATTTTGCAAGAGAGGAGATGAGTTCTTATAATACAGAGATGAGTTCTCATAATACTTCATTAATACCATTTTGCAAGAGAGGAGATGAGTTCTTATAATACAGCATTAATACCATTTTGCAAGAGAGGAGATGAGTTCTTAGAATACAGCATTAATACCATTTTGCAAGAGAGGAGATGAGTTCTTATAATACAGCATCAATACCATTTTGCAAGAGAGGAGATGAGTTCTTAGAATACAGCATTAATACCATTTTGCAAGAGAGGAGATGAGTTCTTATAATACAGCATTAATACCATTTTGCAAGAGAGGAGATGAGTTCTTAGAATACAGCATTAATACCATTTTGCAAGAGAGGAGATGAGTTCTTAGAATACAGCATTAATACCATTTTGCAAGAGAGGAGATGAGTTCTTATAATACAGCATTAATACCATTTTGCAAGAGAGGAGATGAGTTCTTATAATACAGCATTAATGCCATTTTGCAAGAGAGGAGATGAGTTCTTATATAATACAGCATTAATACCATTTTGCAAGAGAGGAGATGAGTTCTTATAATACAGAGATGAGTTCTCATAATACTTCATAAATACCATTTTGCAAGAGAGGAGATGAGTTCTTATAATACAGCATTAATACCATTTTGCAAGAGAGGAGATGAGTTCTTATAATACAGAGATGAGTTCTCATAATACTTCATAAATACCATTTTGCAAGAGAGGAGATGAGTTCTTATAATACAGAGATGAGTTCTCATAATACTTCATTAATACCATTTTGCAAGAGAGGAGATGAGTTCTTATAATACAGAGATGAGTTCTCATAATACTTCATAAATACCATTTTGCAAGAGAGGAGATGAGTTCTTATAATACAGCATTAATGCCATTTTGCAAGAGAGGAGATGAGTTCTTATAATACAGCATTAATGCCATTTTGCAAGAGAGGAGATGAGTTCTTATAATACAGCATTAATGCCATTTTGCAAGAGAGGAGATGAGTTCTTATAATACAGCATTAATGTCATTTTGCAAGAGAGGAGATGAGTTCTTATAATACAGCATTAATACCATTTTGCAAGAGAGGAGATGAGTTCTTATAATACAGAGATGAGTTCTCATAATACTTCATAAATACCATTTTGCAAGAGAGGAGATGAGTTCTTAGAATACAGCATTAATGCCATTTTGCAAGAGAGGAGATGAGTTCTTATAATACAGCATTAATACCATTTTGCAAGAGAGGAGATGAGTTCTTATAATACAGCATTAATGCCATTTTGCAAGAGAGGAGATGAGTTCTTATAATACAGCATTAATACCATTTTGCAAGAGAGGAGATGAGTTCTTATAATACAGAGATGAGTTCTCATAATACTTCATTAATACCATTTTGCAAGAGAGGAGATGAGTTCTTATAATACAGCATTAATACCATTTTGCAAGAGAGGAGATGAGTTCTTAGAATACAGCATTAATACCATTTTGCAAGAGAGGAGATGAGTTCTTATAATACAGCATTAATACCATTTTGCAAGAGAGGAGATGAGTTCTTACAATACAGCATTAATACCATTTTGCAAGAGAGGAGATGAGTTCTTATAATACAGCATTAATACCATTTTGCAAGAGAGGAGATGAGTTCTTAGAATACAGCATTAATACCATTTTGCAAGAGAGGAGATGAGTTCTTAGAATACAGCATTAATACCATTTTGCAAGAGAGGAGATGAGTTCTTATAATACAGCATTAATACCATTTTGCAAGAGAGGAGATGAGTTCTTATAATACAGCATTAATGCCATTTTGCAAGAGAGGAGATGAGTTCTTATATAATACTGCATTAATACCATTTTGCAAGAGAGGAGATGAGTTCTTATAATACAGAGATGAGTTCTCATAATACTTCATAAATACCATTTTGCAAGAGAGGAGATGAGTTCTTATAATACAGCATTAATACCATTTTGCAAGAGAGGAGATGAGTTCTTATAATACAGAGATGAGTTCTCATAATACTTCATAAATACCATTTTGCAAGAGAGGAGATGAGTTCTTATAATACAGAGATGAGTTCTCATAATACTTCATTAATACCATTTTGCAAGAGAGGAGATGAGTTCTTATAATACAGAGATGAGTTCTCATAATACTTCATAAATACCATTTTGCAAGAGAGGAGATGAGTTCTTATAATACAGCATTAATGCCATTTTGCAAGAGAGGAGATGAGTTCTTATAATACAGCATTAATGCCATTTTGCAAGAGAGGAGATGAGTTCTTATAATACAGCATTAATGCCATTTTGCAAGAGAGGAGATGAGTTCTTATAATACAGCATTAATGCCATTTTGCAAGAGAGGAGATGAGTTCTTATAATACAGCATTAATGCCATTTTGCAAGAGAGGAGATGAGTTCTTATAATACAGAGATGAGTTCTCATAATACTTCATAAATACCATTTTGCAAGAGAGGAGATGAGTTCTTAGAATACAGCATTAATGCCATTTTGCAAGAGAGGAGATGAGTTCTTATAATACAGAGATGAGTTCTCATAATACTTCATTAATACCATTTTGCAAGAGAGGAGATGAGTTCTTAGAATACAGCATTAATACCATTTTGCAAGAGAGGAGATGAGTTCTTATAATACAGAGATGAGTTCTCATAATACTTCATAAATACCATTTTGCAAGAGAGGAGATGAGTTCTTATAATACAGCATTAATACCATTTTGCAAGAGAGGAGATGAGTTCTTATAATACAGAGATGAGTTCTCATAATACTTCATAAATACCATTTTGCAAGAGAGGAGATGAGTTCTTATAATACAGCATTAATACCATTTTGCAAGAGAGGAGATGAGTTCTTATAATACAGCATTAATACCATTTTGCAAGAGAGGAGATGAGTTCTTATAATACTGCATTAATGCCATTTTGCAAGAGAGGAGATGAGTTCTTATAATACAGCATTAATGCCATTTTGCAAGAGAGGAGATGAGTTCTTAGAATACAGCATTAATACCATTTTGCAAGAGAGGAGATGAGTTCTTAGAATACAGCATTAATACCATTTTGCAAGAGAGGAGATGAGTTCTTAGAATACAGCATTAATGCCATTTTGCAAGAGAGGAGATGAGTTCTTATAATACAGAGATGAGTTCTCATAATACTTCATAAATACCATTTTGCAAGAGAGGAGATGAGTTCTTATAATACAGAGATGAGTTCTCATAATACTTCATTAATACCATTTTGCAAGAGAGGAGATGAGTTCTTAGAATACAGCATTAATACCATTTTGCAAGAGAGGAGATGAGTTCTTATAATACAGAGATGAGTTCTCATAATACTTCATTAATACCATTTTGCAAGAGAGGAGATGAGTTCTTATAATACAGCATTAATACCATTTTGCAAGAGAGGAGATGAGTTCTTATAATACAGAGATGAGTTCTCATAATACTTCATTAATACCATTTTGCAAGAGAGGAGATGAGTTCTTAGAATACAGCATTAATGCCATTTTGCAAGAGAGGAGATGAGTTCTTATAATACAGAGATGAGTTCTCATAATACTTCATTAATACCATTTTGCAAGAGAGGAGATGAGTTCTTATAATACAGCATTAATGCCATTTTGCAAGAGAGGAGATGAGTTCTTATAATACAGCATTAATGCCATTTTGCAAGAGAGGAGATGAGTTCTTATAATACAGCATTAATACCATTTTGCAAGAGAGGAGATGAGTTCTTATAATACAGAGATGAGTTCTCATAATACTTCATAAATACCATTTTGCAAGAGAGGAGATGAGTTCTTATAATACAGCATTAATGCCATTTTGCAAGAGAGGAGATGAGTTCTTATAATACAGCATTAATGCCATTTTGCAAGAGAGGAGATGAGTTCTTATAATACAGCATTAATGCCATTTTGCAAGAGAGGAGATGAGTTCTTATAATACAGCATTAATGCCATTTTGTAAGAGAGGAGATGAGTTCTTAGAATACAGCATTAATGCCATTTTGCAAGAGAGGAGATGAGTTCTTATAATACAGCATTAATACCATTTTGCAAGAGAGGAGATGAGTTCTTAGAATACAGCATTAATACCATTTTGTAAAAGAGGAGATGAGTTCTTATAATACTGCATTAATGCCATTTTGCAAAAGAGGAAATAAGTTCTTATAATACTAAGATGAGTTCTTATAATACTAAGATGAGTTCTTATAATACTGCATTAATACCATTTTGCAAAAGAGGAGTTAACAAATTACAACAGACCTACAGTTGGAGTACCATAAAAACTGATATTCCAAAAGACAATAGAGTACATACAAATATTCAATGAAAGGTTTTCTGAAAAACAGCCCATATTTACTTCAATTAAATCCAATATCTGTTTATTTCAACACCTATATGCTGAAAGAAGGGGGTATTACCCAATCAAAAAAATCCAGGGAATTTTCATATATAACTTCTAATTAAGTGGCAATCACTTAACATAAAGGAATGACATGACATGAGAGAAAAATACTAAAATTATAAAGTGTGAAATTTGTATACAATTCATTTAACAATGATGTCATGTTCTTTAATATACCCCACTGTATCCTTAAATTACAATCATGCATTCAGCAGTACTTCAACACAAACAACTAGGGAATGTTTTCTGAGAAAATATTGAAAGAAAATAGACTTCAAGTGCTGTAGCTGGTCTATGATATAGAGACCACTCTATACAGCCTGGGGAGAGAAACTACACCTATTATAAGAAAGTTTCCAGCTTTTCTTACTCTCTCCTTTGAACAGTTACCCTCTCTTTCAATCTACCTATTTCACTTTTAGTCCAACAAGCGCTGTGGTTTTCTGTTTTCCCTAAGAAAGGAAAGATGAAGGGTCTTTTAATATCTTTTTCAGATTGTAGATGTATATATTGTAATGTCTGTCTAAAATGGGCCAACACTGTTCATACTACAGAAGTTGTGGGAAAATGTTAGAGCTAGAAAATAGATATATAAATATATCTCACATGTAGAATTGATGTAGCATTATTTTGCACACAAAATGCAAAGGAAATTGAAGTTTCAACAATATTATTTTGAGAAACTGGTTCATGAGAAGATAATTTATGAATAGATTGAGTACTGAACTGTGAGATGAAAGTACTCAGAGAAACTGACAAGTTCTACACTTTTTCTTTATAATTTTCATATGTGCTATTAATCCAAGTACTGGGGCCCGTTGCATAAAACTTATCATTAATGGTAACTCTGCCATCAATGGTAACTACCATAGTAACATTGCTCAACAGCTAATCAAATTCAAGTTTTAAATGGAAGTTACCATTGACAGCAAAGTTACCATCAATGGTAAGTTTTATGCAACGGGGCTCTGGTCTGTAATATGAAGACCATTCCAAATTGCTTGATGAGGTGAACTAAACCTGTTACAAGTTTATCTGCATCATTGATCAACTCATCAAAAAGGACTCATAATGACATGCTTAAAACAAAACTATCAAAGAAAGAATTTAACCCCTTCCCCCTTACAATTTGCATTTTAGGATAAATACAAACCATATTGACAGTTCATGCCAAGTTTGGAAGCAATCAGCCGTACAAGACTATATATATGGCTCAGAAAAGTTCAAGTAACTAATCACTGGATGTCAGCACTAAGCAGCCTTAATCATTCTCAGCAACATACCCATCTACTTACATGTATGTAGAAATGCACAATTAATTTTAAAAGTTGTCATAAATCCTTAACTACAGCAACACTCCATCCAAGTTACATGAACCACCCTGCGCAAACTCACTCATGACCTCGAATGACCCCAATATGACCTTTGGGCTTTGGCATATTAAAACTGATGGAAAATTGTCTTTCCCCCAAAGGGATACAGATTGTATATATATCATAAATGGAAAAAAATGAATAAAAAATTGTACAATGTTAACAATTTTCCTAAAACATACCTTTGAAATGAATTTGGATAGTCAATTATCTTTGTGTACAGGATTCATGGAATTTGGACATATACTTTTGACATGAGAGTAATTTTAAACATTTAACTTAATTTTCTCAAGAACTTAACCCGACTTAATTTAAATCAGCTGATCTTAAATATATTTTATTCATGACCTTTACCAGAGGCTAAAATGAACCTTCCATTATCACTGTTACTTAATGATACTATGTCCAAGTATAATGGACTTTAGGGTTAAATAATTAGAACATTTTCAGTGAAAAGATTAACCAGAGTTTTTTTTTGCAGCATTAATCAACCTCAACTGACCATTGACCACAGTTTAATTTTGACTACAATTTGTTCAACATAATCTTTAATACTCTATAACCCTTGTGTAGTGTAAATATGTCATGGATATTTTTTCTTAATGAGAACAATTTTTTTTAAATGATGATGCCATCAATGTTGACATTGCCATTGAAAAAGCGGTGTCTAGTCCTGGCTTCTGTAAATACATGTAGCTGCCTTTCATGCAGCTTGTGAATGTAATTCTAGTTTAGCTAAAAACTTTAAAGTCAAATTTTGACATCAATTTTAAGAAAAAAACAACTGACCTCCTGCCTGACTTACTCTGACAGTGATATCAATTTCATAACCATTGTTGTAGGATTACTTTCAACTACCACATTTTGTGCTGGAGGCAAAATCTGATAGCCATATTTTCAAAAATATTTTCAGTCATTGGCTCTGTCCAGGGGTTTATCAAAGTGCATAAAAGCCTGATATGAACTCAAAAACCAACTTTTCATCAGGACTATTCTGTACAAAGAAAATTTGCAAAGCAGTTTTCTAGATTATTTTAGCAATTTCAATTTGTAACTGCTTCCACAACTTTATAGGATAGGTAACCAATGAGACACTATTTATAACTGTAGAGCACCTATATATGCAAATACATACAATCAAATATCAAGCCATTCAACAACCCTTTAAAAGTCTGCAAACAACTAAAATGACATTTTATCCTCTTAAAAAAAGTTTTTCGACTTGTAAGCCTGTACATGGTAGTAATGCTAACTATCAAAGACTTGGCTAATATACATTTTGTTTATTAAGCATGTACATAATATTCATTTATGACTATTAAGTGCAAATGTGCAAAACAAAGATTGTTTCAATATTAAAAACCCTAAAACCAATTTGGGGAGGGGAGCTGGCCCCTGCACCTCCACCCTGAGGCTGGTTTCCAGTTTGCCACAGTGTCTATCTCCACTTAAGTTGACTCTTTGGGTTGGAGTCTCTCAATGCATACTTTGTTTATCAAATGACTTCGCATTCTGTTAACAATGACAATAATTTCATAATATTTTGTAATTCTATGTAAGTGATAACTCTGGAAGACATCTGAATGAATTGTGCAATGGTGCCTTTAATGTATTAAGTTAGTCAATAGAAAGGCACTGCTATTCTTTGTTCACACTTAATTACAGGGGGTGTAATTACCACACAATGATTGATCACAATAGAGTCGTAGGACTAGCTGGACGGTCGTCACTGACAGGTCACTTCTTAATTTCGTCAGAATTTTCTTTCTTTATTGATTTTTTTTTACTCATATGGAAAAGTTGCGCGCATCTGCTCCATACTCCCCGCTGAATCCCATTTATCACAGGAAATGAACATCGAAAACAGCGCTTTTTGATGAAATGACTATAATTACGTAAAATAAGTCATGTTTTTCACAAAACTTCGGACGGTCTTTGAAAGTTTAAAATGTCTTGCTTAAAATGATACCAAATTTGCTATTATTCTAATAGAGGAAAGAGTTGCACTTTTGATGTTCGAATTTCAACTTTTTCAGCATGTCAATGGAGACTGTGCCATTTTTCCCTATTTTGGCGAGTAGTTGGTACAATATCAATGGCCTGCCAAATATCATTGGAGTGTGGTATCAATTTTCTTCGGACGGTTTCTGAAAATAGATATTTTCAGCTCTATGTTCATGTAACAATGATTCTTATTCGTCGAGAGGAAACGGTTGCACTTTTAGCATCCAATCGGGTATAGTTCTAACTGGGTGCACTACACACATGCACACCAGCCTGCACACATCCCTGGCGCGGCCCGGGCCGGCCGCCGGGGTTACACTACTAGTGTAGAGGAGGACTCTCGGTGCGTGTAGCACTTTCTCTGTGTTTTAGGGTTAAACTTTTCATATGATTAACTGTGATGGTGATTTGATTAACAAAATAATTTCATAAATAGTTAGATCTCTGACAACTATAAGCAAAATCAAGTACTGTACAAGCTAAAATTTTCAACAGACATTTTCACAAGTTTTGTTTTCTTGATAATCAACACTAGCTACTAATACAGTAGATGTTCTCACATGCACTGCCAGCTCATTTCCGAGTGTTGATAAATTTGAAACCCTACAACAATTTCCAACATTCATGAAAAAAAACTGATAATAAGAACTTCACAAAAGTCATTACATTATTGCCTAAAGTTACTTCTTAGTAAAATGACATGCGTCCTCTTGATATTACTATGTCATTCATAACTTAAAGCAGACTGATACAAACTTCCGGGGACTAGTAGAGAGATGTAACTTGTATTACAGTCATTAATACACTACATGCGACACAGTGATTAAGATTCATCTTTTCTGTTCCTTTTAATCCATGACTTCAGCCAAAACTGTGGACTGAATGAGGGGGGAGGGGGTATGTAAAAGTCTAGATATTAAGTATTGAGATCTGGTTCTTGGGCCTATAAATGTCAGATCTAATCATTAGATTATGAAGTGAGTGAGAGCAGTAGTCACTACCAGGATTTATACAGTATTCCAGATTCTAATGGAGCAGAAGTAGAAATGTTATTTGTGGAGCCTGTTGCATTCCAACTGGCAAAGTAAAGACATGTAAAGTATGTGCATGCAAAAGAAAATATTTTAAAGCTGAACTGCATACAGAATTACAGGCAGCATATTTCTTGATGATGCTTGTGTATTTACTCAAGTTTAATATCAAAGCTTTCTCAAGTTAATTAGGTACATATCAAAGTGAAGACAGTTATGACATTTTCTTCAACTACCAAAATGAATATATATAGCCTACAGGTTATTCTTCCACTGAAATTGGGCAGAAATTGGTCTATTAGAACGGGGTAACCTCGCTAGTCATAAGGACCGCTATTCATAAGGACCACTAATTCATAAGGTCCACTATCCATAACACGTGACTAAATGAATAGCGGTTTTGTATGAATAGCGGTCTTTCTACATAGCAAGCAAACCATAGACAAATTACCTCGCTATTCATAAGGACTTCTGTCCATAACAGTGGTTTAGCCAGCGAGGCGTCTGGGCGTCTTTTGGACGCCCATTTCTTCTGGAAGACGCCCAGCAAAATTTGCAAGACGCCTTGATCAAAATCATTTGATGGACGCCCTTTTAATAGTTAAAGATAAATTTGCATAAGACGCGTTTTAAAAATCATTTGATGGACGCCCTTTCAGTTTTTGTAAAGATGTTTTGTATTCACGATAATTTATATCCTCGGCTTCTCAGCAGAAGTCGAAGTCGTAAACGCTCCCGCAAACAAGTATCGTACGTGCGTACGGGTCTAGGCTGTAGCTACTTAGTCTTTGCGCGACACCTTTTGTGAAAATTTTCTTTCCGAAACGCATTATCACTGTTACAATGCGAGGTCTAAAAATTATCATCATCCGTGTAATGAGACTATCACTAGATCTACGACCGGATACACTACACAGAGAAATTGTTCCTTACCACATTAAGTCCATAGTCACCTCAAAAAATCAATCTGTAAAGCCAAAGCCTGCCTCAAAAATGCGGAATAAGTGCCATTTTTTAAAATCATGCGGCGCTTAAGTCGGGTTGTGAGGAACAGAGTCACCGAAAACGCACTAAAACTCAAGAAATCGGTGGATTTATGACGGGGTTTTTTACTTATTGCGCGCCAGACCGATGCTCATCGAGTGAAATGGTATCCGCGAAAAACAAATTGGAAAAGAAAAATCGCCCGGAACTGTGCGCATTCAGTGTATATGTACGTACATACATATACGCAGTGGGGATTTAGGGGGGGGGGCAATCCCGGCCCGTGCCTCCCCCCCCCCTTTTGAGGGAAAACAATGCATTGTGCCCCCCCCCCCTTTTCGACCAGGAAACCTTTTTTTTTTTTTTTTTTTTTTTGCTTGTCAGAGAATTATGGAGGGGAACTGGACCCCATAACCTCCCCCCCCCCCCACTGAGCGACTTTTGGAGGGCTGGCGAAAAAAAAATTTTTGGTCGACATTGGTACAGTGTTAACCTGGTGGTAAAGTAATACTTACATTAATACATGTATAATGAAAACTTACATTCATGTAGGGAAAACAAATCATCAGAATGTGTAACTTCAACATGTTTTTACCTTAAACACTGAGGGAATAATTCCAGCAAGCTAGGAGTAAATAAGCAAGGAAACAGTGTCTTTTTAGATAGAAATAATGAAAAATTTCCAGCGGAAAGGGGGCGCTGCCCCCTTTTACCCCCGCCGGGGGCAGCGCCCCCTGGACCCCCTGAACGGCTGCGCTCGCCCAATTTTTTGGACACCCTGCTTTTTAATTTGGACACTCAATTTTTAAATCCTGGCTAAAGCCCTGGTCCATAAGGACCACTATTCATAACTATTCATAAGGACCGCTATTCATAACGCGTATTAAATGAATAGCTGTTTTGTATGAATAACAGTCCTTATGAATAGCGAGTGGACCCATTAGAGCATGGTTTACAGGATTTTCAAGTTCTGCACTTTTAAAATATAATTGGTAATTTTAGCAGTAAAACATGACACTTTGTATATATATTGTACAAACTGACCTATTATAAAGATGCAAACTCATTAGCCCAAACAAACTCAACCCTGAGATATTAGACAGATCAATGCTTCTCAATAAAAAAGTCTGAGTCTGGCCTGAGTTGAGCAATCCAATCCCCACTGAATTGTCTTCACTGGGAGTTACCCCGCCAATCAACCAAATAGCAGGCTATTTCATGAACAATTAAGCCCAAATTTGCTTGAGATATCTTGAGCTATACATGCATCCCAAGCGCAAAGGTGAAATAGCCAACTATTTGCATTTTCACTATGAAGTAACTCAAGCTAGTTGGGATTGGGCTTATTTCCCTGGATCAGAATTAGTGTGCTACTAGCATTTTGTATTAACTCAGGCCAATGAAAACAAAGCCTCACTTCATTGGGCAAAAGGCCAAAGGAAGTTACATTGGCTGGTCCCATACTTATAAATCCAGGAAGCTATTAAACATAAAGAAAGTACTGTGCATCTTATGCACATAAAAACTGTAACATTCACATAAAACCAGAGGAAGTAGACAAAGTGCCTTGCTTTTATAGGAACCAAATGTGAAATATTCTTTTAGAAGATAGCTCTTCAATGAATACACTCAAAGTTTATGTATCACAGTCAAACCTGCTTCAGCAAACCACCTGTATAGAAAGACTACATTTTTTTTTTTTTTTGAGGGGGGGGGGGGGGTCTATAACAATGTTTATCATTGAAACCTGCACTGGAGTAACCCATGTATAAAGACCACCTATGTACACAGATCACATCAATTCTTGTCTTCCTTGAACAGTCTTTTTGTACATGTGCAGATTTCACTGTATACACCAATACTGCACTCTGATCAGAGTCAATATGCTACATATGACAGGAAATTATTTCAAAACAAAAGATGACAGACCCAGACATAAATGATGACAAGGATACGGAAATAATCAAGTACCCGAGAAAATAAAGCTTTCTCGTTGAAAATTCTCATGGCAATGAAGTGATTCACTATCAAAATATGTGATTACAAACAGCACTGAAATATACCTTAAAATATATATTAAAAATTTGGTAACTTATCTAAAGGATTATAGAGTGGTTATTTCGATATCATCAAAATTGACCATGGTAAATTAAATATCTCCAACTTATTTGTTTATTCACAGATCTTGGAGTAACAATACATTAAGAATACTGCCTCAATTTGTTGTTTTGCATTCACTGATTTCTTTCTTGTCTTTGCCGAATAAATAATAATAATAGTAATAATTTTTCAAACAATGATCTTCTTTCTAGGCTATGCATAAACATGTCGACACAGATATCATATAAGGTTTTTGAGAATCATCCGTTGATTAAATGTAATGGTATTGTAGGTAAAATGTAGCTACTTGCAACAAGCATAAAGGCTCACTCAAATTACAATGATATAAGTGTAATACGCTTCAAATTTCTGTATCTTATAACACAGAGATAAGTGAATATGTGTAAGACCTTAGTTATGTGCAATTGCCATTCATTTACATATTAAAAAACTGCTGCAGTTTACCATGGCATACATAACGAGCCTTTGATAGGTCCTTTTAACAAAGTTTATGTTAATTGTAGGCCTGAAATACACACAAAATTTTTTTTGTTTTGTTTTATTTTATTTTCTGAACTGTTGACACTGTTTTCTAAATTAGTTTCAGAGTTCTAAACGATAAATATGTTTATCATAGTTGTCAATATCCTTCCCAGTTATAAATCTCATTTTGGGGGTAAAAACAAAATCCCAATATCAATTTGAAAGGCAGGATAGCAAGGAAATGAGTGAGCTATTGTCTATAGAGATGACACTCTTTCTAGCTGTTTCCTATATACTGTAAACAAGCATGTGATACATTACACAGGTGCATGTTTTCCTATTTATGACTACCTAAACAAAATGACACAAAATACTTTAAGCTTTCCTTTCTGATGCTCATTTTCATGTGTCATTCTATTGTTGCCACTCTTCAGCTTTCCCATGGAACCATTTCCACGTATTAATCCATTTTCTAGGAATATATTGATATTCAGGTGACTATATTGCTTTTTAGCTTTTAATACAGACCGATGTTTTAAACTCAATTCTATACTAGATATTTTGTACAGTCTTGCCATATGTGTTATATGTTTTACAAAAGTCTTTTCACTAAATGCCGTGAATAAATAGATTTAAGTACTTTACATGATTATCTTGCTCCAGCAAATCCTACCAGTACCTCTGGACCCTCTCAATCATCCTTTACTCCTGATGAGTTGAAATCTTATATTTCAAATGTGTACAAAACTGATGATTGTAAAAAGAAGTTTTAATGTATTCATATCAACACAAGAAGCTTATGTTGTAATTCTGATTCCTTGTTTCTTTTTAAAGATAGTTTCTTTCCTGCATCTCTCTCTGAATTTTTCACTTTGAATCATCAAATTCATGTGTATAGAAATAGATATACTGATAGGAAGTGTTTTCATTTGCCACTAGTACATACATCTTTATTTTAAAAATCCTTCCTGCATCTCTCTCTGAATTTTTCACCTGTAATTATCAAATTCATGCGTATAGAACTAGAAATACTGATAGGAAGTGTTCTCATTTGCCACTAGTACGTACATCTTTATATTTAAAATCCTTCCTGCATCTCTCTCTGAATTTTTCACCTTGAATTATCAAATTCATGCATATAGAACTAGAAATACTAACAGGAAATGTTTTCATTTACCACTAGTACGTACATCTTTATTTCAAAAGTCTATCATATCTGGACCTCTAGGAAGAACAGAGCCATTTTAATAATGGCTCTGATTAGAGCTTCCAGCCATGGTATCATATATGTTTATTTTCTTTATTTGATTATTCACTTGTATGATATATTGATTTGCATGTATTTATGTTTATATTGCATTTTTATATGGAAAATAAAACCAAACCAAACCAAATATCAATGTACCAGGGTCCATTCATATGGAACTTTCTTCCAACAGAAATAAAGAATTCACGATTATTAAACATTTTCAAAAGAAAATATAGAAAACTTTTCTTGGAGAATATTGAAAAGACATATTTTAAGTACTTAATTATAAACTCAGTTAAATTTTCTTGATGTTTTGTTGTTGTACTGTTCTTTTTTGTGTTCTATTTTGTATTTTAATGTACTACTATACATTATACTGTGTCTAAGTTAATACCATTTACCATTTATCGTAATATATAAATATTTTCCTGGGTCGGCCTCCTACAAGGGCCTTTCCTTTCTGGCTGCACCCACTTTTGCAATATAATTATGTAAATATTTTAATCCATGTTACTATTGTTTCTATTATCTTTATTTAAACTTTATTACACTGGAAATGTAATGTTGATGTTTGGTTTTTTTCAGATTGCTTGTACTTTTTATTGGAAAGTGAAACAAATTTGAACTGAATTGAATTGAATTGAATCCTTGTGTGCCTAAAATACCTTATTCGTTAACCCTTTTCATGCTACTGATAGCAAACAAATGCTGACCAAAAGCTACTTGTTTACTCAGCCGAAGGTTTTTTTTATCCTGAAATAGAAAAAGGAACATTCATTTCAAGTTCAATCCCATTAAAGACGTTTTTGTTCAAATTATTACAAAAATAACCAACCTCAGTTCCCTCACAATGGTTTTTTTAACACTTTGTTGCACAGAGCTCATACGAATTGCCACAAGCCCATCGGTAAGCATTTTAAAATAAGTTTTACACATGTCATGATATCACTCAATTTGTACATAGGTATGTTTTTAAAAACCTTGTCATATAAGAGAAATGATATTATGTCTCCTTACCTCACACTTTCCTGCAATACACATATTCACTGTATGTCTGTTACATCTAGTCCCATCCAGAACTTTTGGTGCAAGCATCTTAGTAAAGTTGTGATACTTGACTCTGCATACAAGTGAGCACATTTCTTGTAGTGATAGGGATTCTACTGGTTCCCATTCTATTGTTCTGTTTTCATACTTCTCATCATTATATGCAGCACACTGCTGTGATCTGAAGTCCAACTCCTCATCTGAACATTCCTGTTGATTAAAAGAACAATCACAACTTATAAATATCATGGAAAGTCATGGGGTTCTAAGATTACAATTAGTAAATGTTCCTTGCCAATAGTTTAAATGGAGAGATGATAAAAACCTCCACAAGCACCACATCCATTTTTCTAACTTTTTTCTTTTAAAATATATAGCAAGATGGCAAGTGTCGTGATTGTGTTCAAAAGAGCTTAAAATATCAAAGATTTTTAGAATTATAGTAGAGTAAGTTAATGTAAATTACTTCAGAATAAACAAAATAATGTATATAATAAATTACATTTCTAATACCCTTAATAAAGCATTTTCAAAGCAGCTTGCAACATAAATTGTCAAAAATTGAAAGTTCATATAGTGATCACAGTTTCAAAATCTAGTATTATCTGTTATTATTGAAACTACAAATTTCAACCTCTTAAACTGCATCTACAAAGAATAATACAAATTAATATATATGCAAAACATAATGAAACAAACAGGAAATAGATATATCACCTGTGTGTTACATGTTTTATATCTGATAGTTCTTCCCATACAGCTATGACCAGTGTTACATTGTCTTGTCTGATATGATGCTCCTCCTCCACATGTTCTTGAGCACTCACTCCATTTACTCCACTCTGTCCAACGTCCATCTCCATGTGATGCTGCCTAAAGAACAGGGAGAAACAAAGAGTAACTCACATATTAGGTACTTTTCCAATACCCCATCAGAAAGCTCCAACTTGTCGTATATTTCACGGGGGGTTATTTTCAGGAATTTTGTAAATTGCAATTGGGTCGCAAATTTAACAACACACTAAAATATTGCCAACATAAATAGTCAGTTGAATTTGTTGTCTCCTGGTCAGAAATTCACCACTTCGCTTTGCAAAAGTACATCATCATTGCTGTTTGAAGATTTGAGAATTTGAGCATTGAGAAAATGCATGCCTATTACCACTCATTATCATTTGGACACAAGTCAAGAAAGTGCTGGTGGTTCAAACACAGAATTATTCAGCATTTCTGTATCTATAAACCCATTCACAAGGTACTGCATGACAGAAGCATTAGCTTTTTGGCCATTGCAAGATTTGAAAACTTTTAAATCTCTTTTTCTTAACTGTAACTGGGCCTATTTTAGGGTAGACTTTTATACGATATCAATCAAAAAAGTTGATAAACCTGATTGGTATGTTATTGCTATAAACACCACCTGAAATAACCTAAACTAAAACTAAATTACATTTTACATGAAAGTCAGTCATCTATTTCAAATATTAAAACACCTCCAGGGGAAAACGTGTTAGGAACACAAAAAATCTCACTCTAAAAACAGGATTAATTTTAGGGATATCGGCAAGGTTATGTATTGTTGGATGACAATGGCAGGAGGAAACGTGAATAGTTTGAGACTGCCGCTAAGGTTTCAGCTTCAACATGCTGCTGTAATCACTTCATGACTTCTCACAGGCCCTGTTCATATCTCCCCACTTTAATAATAATAAGGGTTTATTTATTCAAAATATGAATCGCAGCCCTGGAGGGATGAATAGTACAATATTTTTATAAAAGTGTTTACATGATAAAAATAATAATACATTAACTGGTACAATAATGATATAAGGAAACATTCATTTATATTGTGCAATTGTAGTTTTGATAAAAATAGCCAAACATTTTGCTATTTTTACAGATATGCCACCAATAGCTGGCAGATATGAAAAATAGCAGATAAAAAGCAGTAGAATTTACACGATCAAAGTAAATACAGCACTATTACTGATGCATATATGGGTAGGGAAACAGAGGAATACCACAGTATGATGGTATTGTGGTAGTGCCTCCTATTATGAACAGTGACAAAGGAAAATTGTGTGCCATTCCAAGTAGGCAATATTATGGTATTCACAGATATGAACAGGGCTTGGCCCTCTCATAAAAACAGGTTCTGAAAGGAAAGAGACGCTAGTAACTTTCATACTACCTTCGATAAAACCAAGTTCTAGATGATGTGTAGATCAAACAGAAATATCCTTGGCGCAGTCCTATGAATCATATCAAATGAATGTTCTATTATCTAGTCTATTATCAAATGTGGAAATTCCTAGCTAAGCAAGAATTGCTGTATGACACAGGTACATTCTAGGCCATTAAAAAATCAAGAAAAGTATGTACTTTTGTAAGGTGTAAGTACACAATATCAGACATCACACTCATCTCATGTCTGCACAAATGTTCTGGAGTTTGCAATTTTCCAGAGGATACTTCTACAAATAATGCAGGAGTTTTTTATTGTCTATCTTCTTTTTAAAAAAATGATTTCCGCATGATGTACAATGGGAACAGAGCTTTAAAAACCTCAGAAAATGCAGTTGGGAAGAAAAGACATTGTCGGGATGGGTGTAAAATGGAGTACATATTTAGGTTTGGGATTATATATAAATTTGAGAATGAACTGTCAACACTACTCTAATGTCTGGATAATGAATCCGATGACTCTGACACATACTCCATCTCAGGATAAAAAGCACAATGGATGGAAAATAGAATTGAACTTCCATTCCCTCCTTTAATAGAAATTTGTACAAAGAATCTTATTTTCCTTAAAGGGAAAGTCTATCCCAAGTTGGTTTTTTAAAAAAGAAAGGAAAAAGAGAGAAACAGATCAGATAAAAGTTTGAGAAAAATCTGATGAAAACTATGATTGTTAAAGCTGTAATTGATCAAATGCATATTGGTAACTCTGTGCTTTATCTTGCAAGCACCTCTCTGCTTTTCTTTTTTGTGTGTGGGTTTTTTTACTAAAAAATCCATGCATTTCCTTTTTTCTGGTTTGATGATGAAGCAATAGATCTCTTTCAATGCAGGGGACAAACATATGTGTAATAATATATCTAGGATAGAGGCATAACAAAATGAGTAAATAGAAATTCATGACTAATTCTGTACAGAGAAAACAAAGAGAGGTGCTCACAAGGTATACCACAGAGTTACCAGTTTGTGCTTGATCAATTACAACTTTAAACATTCCTATATTTCTTTTCCTTTATCAGATTTTCCTCAAACTTTCACTGAATGATCTGATTTTCTCATTTTTTGATCTTTTATTAAAGTCAACTTAATAGTATCATGGCAGACTTTCCATTTGACAAAAATTTATACAATGTACCAAGAATCTTATTTTTCTTAAACTACCACAAATCACAGGTCTGACATATTCTTACACTTTTCAGTATAAATAATGGTATTATTTACATTCACCCATGAAATATAAACTAATTTAAAAAAAAACAGATAAAACCCACATGTTTTAACCATTACCCATCTCAAAAGATCATAAGTCTCTCTTTCCAGAACGGGGGATATCTTTCATCTGATTTAAAAACTAATGAATTTAAAATGTACCAATCATCAACAAATATTTTGCTAGGTGTGTTAGGAGTTCCACGTTGCTATACTATAATATTTGAAATATGAACTTCAAATGTTGATTCTATGAGGAGATATTGAAAGTCAAAATACTAGAATAAGAGCCAGCACGGAACAGAACTCGGGGTTGGGTTCTGCGGGAGTGGGTTTTATGTTTTCCTTCATTTTCTTCATACTCCTTAACCGTTAACCCATAAAAGGTCAGGTAAAGTGTTTTGATGTTGTTTTTATACATTCTAGCTGTACACAAAATATCTTTGTATGTGATTGTTAAACTTTAATGACAAAATACCTTGATCAGAGAAGATAACTTAACTCAATGCTGACTAAATTTTGAGCCTAATGACTCTATAGACATACAGATTTAACAGTTAACAGTTATTAAACAAGCAATGACAATCAAGTGGCAGACAGATTTAATCCTTACTTATCATTCACCAATCAGTCCTTTATTACCATACAGGGAATTAAGAGGATTACAGGTAGATTGTGTTAATAGATTGAATCAAGTAGAAGAGACAGATTTGATGTTTGTCTCATGTGCAGTCAACCTAGTTACCTTGAGCAAGGAGGTACCCTTACCTAGTACCTCCTTGCACTGAGTGACTATGGTTTCCTCTGTCACAATAAGAGGCACATCATGGCATGTGAACAGAAACTTTACAGATGAGAATTCAATAAACATCAGGGTCCATATTCATACAAGTGAATGAGTAAATTACGCAATGCGTAATAAATGTCCCCGCCGGAAGTGCAGATCTGTGGAAATTAACTAGCCTGAACCTTAAAACTTCAGTGAAAAACTTTAGTGAATAAAATAATAATGTTACTGCATGCAAAAGAAGAGAATACCAACAATGCATGTATACAACTGAAATATAAAACATGAAAACATTATGAACCTTCAGCCATTTTGAATAAATTTGCATAAATTTGCATGAATAATGAATTTCAAAATTCTGTGTAGAAGTTTGGAAGCCCCCACCCAGCCCTATCAGATAAAACAATCTGAATCAAAATCCGATGTGAAATAGAGAAGTAGCATTTTTCGTCAATTTTGAATAAATTTGCATAAATTTGCATAATTAATGAATTTCAAAATTCTGTGTAGAAGTTTGGAAGCCCCCACCCAGCCCTATCAGATAAAACAATCGGAATCAAAATCCGATGTGAAATAGAGAAGTAGCATTTTTCGTCAATTTTGAATAAATTTGCATAAATTTGCATAATTAATGAATTTCAAAATTCTGTGTAGAAGTTTGGAAGCCCCCACCCAGCCCTATCAGATAAAACAATCGGAATCAAAATCCGATGTGAAATAGAGGAGAAGTAGCATTTTTTGTCAATTTTGAATAAATTTGCATAAATTTGCATAATTAATGAATTTCAAAATTCTGTGTAGAAGTTTGGAAGCCCCCACCCAGCCCTATCAGATAAAACAATCGGAATCAAAATCGGATGTGAAATAGAGGAGAAGTAGCATTTTTCGTCAATTTTGAATAAACTTGCATAAATTTGCATAATTAATGAATTTCAAAATTCTGTGTAGAAGTTTGGAAGCCCCCACCCAGCCCTATCAGATAAAACAATCGGAATCAAAATCCGATGTGAAATAGAGGAGAAGTAGCATTTTCTAACACACGGACAGACGGACGCACGGACGGACGCACGGACGGACGCACGGACGCACGGACGGACACACGGACACACGAACGGAGCCCGTTTCATAGTCCCCTCGCGAACTTCGTTCGGCGGGGACAAAAACCCTACTAAGCTAGTTGTCAACTAGGCCCTAGTAGGCAACTAAAACCCCTAGCTGCCAACTATGTAGTAGTCGCCTATAGCTCAGCTAGTTGGGAACTAGCCATTGTGTACCTTCTGGTGAAGTCAGCGTGGGTGGAATAAATGAATACATAGTACATGGGTTTGAAAGGTTACTTTACATAATCCTTTGTGCAGCACTGACATTCTTTTATGTCTAGTTGCCAATGTCTAAAGTGCAAACTAAATTGTTATTCATAAAACCTTACTAAGAAACTTGCCAGTTTCAAACTAGGGAAAAATTTAGTTGCCAACTAGAGAATTGACTGCTGTGCTCTTGGGTAGAATAGACTTGGGGTGCATTAAAGCAATTTTTGAAGCTAGAATCACGAACATGAATCACAATACAAAACAGCATTTTAAAACATGGTTTCTTGTGGAGAGCATTCATGCAATTTCACATCAATGCTGATTCTCGCTCAAATGAAGCTCCGCCTTTGCGCAGCTATAATACTGCGAAGTTTGACCTAAGAAGTAATAGGTTAACTTTTCCTTCTTCGTTATACATTTTCTCATTTTTCTTCTTTCATCTTCTTTTTTTTCAAAAATCTTTGTTAATCTTGGTTTTTAGCCTTCTACCATCTTCTTTTTCTATTGTTCGATTTTAGTTTTCTTTCATCTTCTCTTTCTATCTCTCCTCCTGTAATTTCTTTTTTCCTTTTCTATCTCTCCTTATGTTATTCTTTTTTTGTTCCTTCTCTCACATTTTCCATATTTTTCTTCTTTCATCTTTTCTTCTGCCATTAACTTTGTATTTCTTTATCTTTCTTCCTTTACCTTTTCCTTCTACTTTTCCTAATGTGATTCTTTGTTTTTATCCTGTCATCTTCCCTGTGCACTGCTAGGTATAGGTTTAAGGATTAAATGATGGTTCAAATCGATTATTGATGGTTAACAGAGAACATGCAGTTACTGCCTGATAGGCACTTTGTTCAAATTCAAGACTTGAGGCATTTTTTTTTACAAAAGTAGCCAGTACTCACCCAAGCATAAAATATTGTCAACACTCATAGCATCATCCGATGAAACAGACCCTCACCCATAATTGTATAAGAAAACATCATAGTGATATTGTAAAATTATGATTTTGGAGAATATTTTCAAAGTGTGTATCAGTTTACCTTTCTTTCATATTCTTTCCCTCTTTTTCTTTTTGTCAGAAGAGTGCCAGTGGTGTTAGGATATTGTTCCTTACACATATCCACCTAAAATAACCACTGGGTCTCTTCTTGTGAAAATATGTGTCCTTGACAAATAAGTAAGGACTTAAAAAGTCTTATGATACTGTATTTTATTCTTTATGAGGGAGGGGGGCAAGTTTGAAATTAGTTTTTTTTCAGAATGACAGAAACAAGACAATTTATTTTCTCTTTTGTGGTGATGGTATTTATTACATAAATCATAATTTATATGTTAGATAAAGTCATTTTCCTGGGAAAAATCAACAGCATTTTAAAATTGATCCCTATCTCTCCTGAAATGTACCCTCTCTTCATTTCTGCTGTCAATCTCTTCACCTTTATGAAATTTCTAACCATTTTATCCCTCTGACGATTGGCGATGTGTAACGATTAGTTGCCAACTAGTGATTTAGAGGTACTCTACTACATCAACTCTAAATTTTGAATGAAATTTAGTTGCCAACTAAGCTTAGTCAGGTTTAAATACCATTTCAATCTAGTTGCAAACTAGCATAGATTTAATTGACAACTAGGGACAATTTAGTTGCCAACTAGCTTAGTAGGGTTTTATGAATATGGGCCAGTATCCAAATTTAGGAAGAAAATTGGGGGGGGGGGGGCATTGATGGTGTGAAAGTAAATTATATGAACCTAGCAGCAGCTCTATGACCTTCAATGAGAAAAGGAGTATTCACAGTATTCTGGGAAATATCCTAGACTTCCATTGGGTATGATGTATGAAAACAATCATCAAAGATTTATTTATAATTCAATAATCTTCCAAACAGACATTCTTTGTAATAACGTAAAACCTACAATAATTATCCTGTTTAAAGTAAGTAATGAAACTTATGTTTTAATTCCAAGATACAAATTATTTTATTTTTGTAAAGGCCTACTGTAATCATAATACATAGAAATTCTGCACGCTACAGGCCTACATCTACATCTATCCTATGTTTGATAAAGGAGCTTGCCTAGTACCTCCTTGGTTTGATCAATTGCTTTACAAAGTTTCAAAACTTTACAAGATATACATGTATTATCCATTTCGTTTAAAAGCATATAAAAAGACCATCACAAGCCCAAAGGTCTTTAGGACGGTTAGAAAGTAAATGTATGTCAAAAAAACAATCGAACTTCCAGCATCAATAGCTTTCAAAATTATGAATTAATCAAAATATGGTTCAGGGTTGTGATACTATAACTGATTATCTGTATTTTAGCAAAAAACCCATTCCTCTAAAATAGGAATGGTTGGCATTTATAATGTTGGTCATTTGTAATTGAAAGTGAATGATTTAATAAAATTATGAACCTGTTTATAAAAAGACTTGTCTTGATCTTTTTAGGAAGATATTCTTTACAATATTATTTACCTTTGTTAACTTAAAATGGTATGCAAAGAATTTGAAAATTCAAGTAAACACGTCTATTGTGAACAAAATACTCCCATTCATGTGGATGCCAAGTACATCCAAGTGACAATAGATGGAAGAAAGGGACCCATGACATGCTTTACATTAATCCCTAGTTCTTTGTGACTATCGGACCAAATCAGACGGGGTCTTCACTGACTGGTAGAGAAATAGTTATGATTTCATAATCCGGTATGATCTGTCATTTTGCAAAACGTTTTATTTCGTATATAATCGATACCCAAATGCTGATTGCAATTCTTTCTGGTACATACTGTACAGTATACATGTATATTTTTTCATTATGTAGAAGTACATTGATCTGCAAGGGCATTGATGCCCCCCTCCCCCACCCCATTGATATTTCTCTTATCAAATAGGTTGTACGTTATTGACCATTATATGAACCTGCTGTGATGTTCTGCCAGTGTCTAATGCCTGGAGGTGATATTCTTCCATTTCCAGTAAAGGGGTAATGTTGAAGAGCTAAGCCATGTCATACAATGGTGAAAGTCACCTTGTTTCATGCATGCTTATAATACATCCCTCTCCAGGCAACAAATGTTAATACATCATTAGCCAATGAGAGCAAGCTGACTGATTAAACCAATCAGAGCTAAGAAAGGAAACAAGTAGCAAGCCAATAAGATGTCTCCCATAGATACATGTATTTATATGCCTCAAACAAGAAAATCCTCACAACTGAGGACTTTCAGCAACACCATGTGAAAAGGCTGATGATATTCTTTGTCAGAAGAACCTGCATATGGAGCATTCAGAAGAATTGGGGTTACAATTTTCTTTAATTTCTAGGAAGAGAAAAGGAAAGAAATTATAATCAAAAGAAATTAAATTATATAAAACACTTTCAGGAGACTGCCAATTTTATTGTTATGTTTTCAGTATTTATACACCAGAAATGAGATGAAAATAAATGGAGAAAAAAAACTGAGCGATCACTGATGTGATTCCCCAAGGGTAATGACAATATACCAGTAGTGAAAAAAAAGAGTGATAAAGTTTTTTTTAGAGAGAAGGGGTGAACCAGATTGGAGAAGTTGTGAGCAGGTCACAAAAGTTTTGGACATTGTAGTTCTGGAAAGAACTGTTGGTATTCCTCTGTAGCATAGTTCTGAAAGGGGGTTCCTCCAGTATTCTTTCAATAAAAGCAGTATCTCAACACATTTTGAATTGTATGCTCTGTGGATCGTTCAGGAGATCAGATCAACCTTTGTGAACACTCACTCACCATGGAAACCTACAGACACCATCTAATAAGAATCTTGTCCCGGGCACTACCCTTGGATTTAGCAAGGTGTTAACACAGAGTACGCATTGGTCTAAGGTTGACGAGTTGATTGAGTGTTGAATGCAAGTAAACAAGATAGATAATCAACCCCTACCGTGCCTACAGTCTAAGTAATTTGTTATAATTTGACAAAGAAATACAAAAGTTGAATATTATTTATAGTGGTGGAGACACCACAGATGCAATTCCATATGAATATCAAATTTTAACTTGGTCATGTTTTTTATGAGTTCTATATGATGTGCCATAAATTGTACCCCATGGGTTGTGTTCTACCCCTACAGCAACATAAAGGAAATTTATATTTTTTCCTTTCTACTTATACTCAAATTGTACATTAACCTCACCTTTAAATTTCAACAATGCAGGTATCTGAATGACTGAAACAGGCATTTATTTAATGAAAATTAAACATTCAAAGATGTTGAGGTATTTCATGTACAAAATTGAAGTTAATTTTGAGGTGCCAGAAAATTGTTTTATCCATTACGTACTTTTGCAAATACTTTTTTGCAGTTACCCTAAAATAGGGACAATTATAATGCCAGTAATATGACCACTGACCAGTTGTTCATTTTTTTAGGTAAGAAGCTAATACTCATGCCAAGTGTCAATCAAGTATATAGACTGGGTGTTGGCTAATATCACTGGACCATGTATATGATTATAATCAGGTGTGAGATGTTGATGACTGATGTAAATGCAGAACACACCTAGACATTGCATCTGTCACTTGCTGTCATAGGTAAATTTATTAATATGTTATTATTGCTGTTCATCTTTACTTCCAACTGATTAATATATTGATGAAAAGATCAGTGTACCAACCACCTACAAAAATTATTTGTGTACAGCTAGAATGTATAAAATCAACCTCAAAAAACTTTACCTGGCCTTCTACAGGTAAACGGTTAATGAGTATGAAGAAAATGAAGGATAACATAAAACCCCCTCGCGCGGAACCCAACTCCGAGTTCGGTTCTGCGCAAGTCCTTATTCTATGCAAGCGCATACAGGTGCATGGACTAGTCTCCTCACGAGTCACTGTATTGTTTATTGGGAGAGCATTTCAACTTGCAATATCTCTTCATACAATCAAAGATTAGAATCAACACTTGAAGCTCATATTTTGAATACAGTATATTAACATATATAAATATTATAACCCCTAACATTCTGAGCAAAACATTTTTTGGTGATTGGTACAATTTAAGTTAAACTCACAGTGGGGTCAAGCACAAAAGAAAGCTAACATGATAATATGTTTAATCAAATTTCATGAATTTGTTCAGTGAATAAATTTTTATTGTTCTTTTCCTCCTTCCACAATAAACGTATGCACTGATAGAAATATTGATAAAAGCAGAGCACTGTCAAACCAGAAATGTTCGCCACATGAAACTTTGGCAAATTGTAAACGACAGCCATTTACACAGCAAGAAACTTTCACGATTTGCAAAAAATTAGTGTTATGTCAATTATGATTCAATGATTTCGCAGTAAAAAACATTCCCAAATCTGAACCACTCATGAAATTTGTGAACATTAAATTAAAATTTATGGTTTTACAGGATAAAGACAGGATAACACTGCCTAACATCAAGCTCTGCTCTGAGTAGTGAAGTGCATGGGGTCAGATGACATGATTGGTAGATCCGGATTGAAGTCATTTTTAATTTGGCTGTTTGGACCATCAAAATATAAACAAACTTGCTGGAACGTGCTGGAAATCACATTCACAGGAAACATCAATTACAAGTTTTGACTACGGGCTAAACTTTTACTCATTTTTCTTCGGTCATTATTACATGATTAGAGTACATTATTTACCAAGATCGTTGAGCATATAGCATAAATGTTTATGGTCTTGAACATTCAATATACACATCAAAGTTTGATTCTGTATTAAACATTTTATTTTCTGTCACTACAAGAATTCAAGATTATCTATATATTTATGTAATCATTTCCCCCATATGCTCTTTAATCCTTACTCATTCTCATTCTATAGATTGTTGGGGATTTTATGCCTTCTATTCACATGCAATTTATATCTTTGGGTGATTGGTCCCCATTTTTTTTTCAGGACAGAAATTATTTTAAGGGCTAAATTGATCACATTTTGTTCTTCAAATTGGCAACAATAATATTTCTTTTAGTGCTACATGGTTCTAATAAGGTTTATGTCTTTGGAAATTATATACAAACATGGTTAGAAATTTTGTTGAAAAGCTGAAAAATTGCCAATTTAGAGGAGAATTTTTTTTTTGAACCTCTCAATGTGTTGCCAATTTAAGGATTTTAAAGCTTATTCTCATTTTTAAAAATTCCTGGCATCAAACACAATATGGTAATGCAACAAAAATGGACATAATATGTGAAAAAAAAATTTGCTCTTTCTATTCATGCATCTGGTATATTTTTTAGAGCTCTGACTCAAAAGTTATTGAGCCAAACCACAAAATGTGGTCAATTGTCTTGAAAGGGTTAAGTGAAAGAGTTAAACTTTTACAATTTCATTTAAGGTCACTTCACTCAGTTCAGTCACTGAAAAGCATCTAAAATTGCACAGTCTAGTCTTTAAAGGCATTGATTAACTTTGCCCAGGATTGAAAAAAAAAATCACTGTTCCAGCTAATGCTGTAATCATAATTGCAAACCTTTAGCTCAGACAGGAATCGCCTGAGTTTTATAAGCTGATCGGTCGTTTATATATCAAGATATTTACGATTGAACATTGATGTCGGGATAGAGTACCACCGAACCCTAAAGAACTCTTACGGTTGGCATACCTCGCTCTATCACAGAATACCGTACGGTCTGGAAACCCGCTCTGAAATCGCCAAGCGCTGGTGCTTGGTTTTTGTGACTGCAGCGCAGCGAAGAAGCCCAGCGACTTGCGCTAGCGATTGATCGCGATTTTCTCTTTTTTAGGATAGTAAACGGGTTCCATTTTCTCTCATACTTTCACATATCCTTAATTATATATGTAGTTAGAGGACTGCACACAATTCACTGGCATTTGAGCTGATTTTAGAATTTTTCACAAAGTTAATCAATCACTTTAAGAATAACATCCACTATTTCAATTCCTAGGAAAAAAAGACTTCTGACATACACTCTGTGTTCTCTGCATTTATTGCAACCATGAGTTGGATTTCATACAGAATAAAAACGGTTCACTACTCGTAGTTCAATAAAACTATATACAAATAACAATTGTATGCCGACAATAAAAGTTAGAGCAAAATATGATTTACAAGGTATATAAATTCATGAAAACAGTAATCATAAATTTCAAATGAATGACTTCTTTGGGACAATTGTTCATGATTGCTCGGCTTGGAAATCAAGTAAACCACACTTTGGATATTTTGTAATAAAAAAGGGGGAAAAAATAAAAGAGAAGACTATTTTGAAGGAAAAACAGGGTTAACATTGAGCAGAAAGGATTCAAGGCAATAAAGGAAAAGAGTAGGAAATGAAATGGATTATATTTCAGGAACATATTCCAACTTCAACATGGATGGTGCTATAGCTTGTTCCATTTTTTTTTTTCTGTTCTGTTCCTGCAGCAAACACTTGCAAAGTGACTGTTGAAGATCACTTTCAAAGTTGACTCAACTGAGAATGACACCATCATTACAACACTGTCAATGTCGAGCTGGTTATGCATCCATCTCATATCAATCCAAGCAGCAAATCTACCTCAAAACAAGATATGCCCTTCAAACTGTGAAAGACAAAATCTTCTTGTTGATCTAAAACTTGTACAAGCTTTATTCTAATATCCCTTTATCTCAGATTATCATAAATTATTCTAGATTACTGTTTGTCCATTGATCTTTCCTTGGATGCTGACAATCTTTAAAACAGAGCTGCTACTGGTTTCAATAGAAAGACTGGATGTGTGTACAGAGCTGCTACTGGTTTAGCATGATTGGATGTATGTGCAAACTACAACCATCCTGTATCTAGTACAATGCTGCTAGTTTAGAGTAATTGAGTAGTGTGTTCACACTACAGCCACCCTGCATCTAGTACAGAGCTGCTGCTAGTTTAGAGTAATTATGAGTGTGTTCACACTACAGCCATCCTGTGTACAGCACAAAGCTGCTACTGGTTCAAGTGATTAGATGTATGTTCACACTAAAGCCACCCTGTAGCTACTACCGATGTGCTACTGCCACTGGTCTACTCCACAGTTTGAACAGAGTATAAGGTTACACTGGGTTGAAGTTGAGGTCATGTATCATCACATTATAGAAATACACAATTTTTTTCTTTTGTGAAAAGATGCTTCAACCTTTCAGTCCATTTAATGAACTATCAGGTGATCCAACATTTCATTTCTCCAGATTTCATATTGTGAAAGATCCAGGTCAGGGTTCTGATCTGATTTTAGGTTTAGGTATAGGGACAGGGTTAGGTTTAGGGATAAGGTTAGGTTTAAGGCTTATGCATAGTATTGGCTCCAGGTTTCAAAGATAAGATTTCAGGTAGTGTTATTGAAATTGACCTCACAGCAATTGTCATCAGAACATGTGTGGTTTAATCTTATTTGTAAGAAAGGCCTCTACACTGAGCGCATGTAAAATTAGGCTATCATAACTCATATCACTCTCACCATATCACCATCATGTCTAATGCCCTATTCACATACAAGGTCTTAGAGACTACTCAATTTAACAACCCTGGAATTAATAATATTATCCACTAATCAATAGAGCATACATAAACTTGTTTTACTTGAGTGCCATAAAGTGTGCTACTGTACGTGACACCTAGAGACACTAAGAATTCTAAAATTCAATAGATTCCTTAAGAACAATCTTAATGACAATCATTATTTTCATTTTCAAATACCCTTGTCAATGCTAGTCAGCTTTTAACAGTATATGTTAATTAATTTTGTTCCAAATTTATTTTATGTTCTGGTAATTAACTCTTAGACAGAATATCGTGCGCTTAGAAATAACAGTATTAATAAATGTTATGTATTATTATTTTCATTATTCAATCATGATTCACAAATGAACAAATAAATCATATTTAGAAGCAAGAATGCAATAAATTGAATCAAAATAAAGTAATAACATGCTTTCATGGCAATAGGCAATATAGAGCTTAATAGGCCTTCATTGAAATTAAGGACATGAAGTTCAATTAGTCCCAAGTCAAGTAACATGTAATTGCACTGATCTATCAAAACAGCAGAGAACTCTCCTGGTTCATATTGTAAGCATTCAATGAATAAAAATAGGCAATGTTTTCTCTTATAACAGTGTACATTTCAGAACATGATTACATGTATTTATTATTTCATCCAAAATTATACTTCTCCTTCTTCTAAATATAAAATAGAAAATGGTTGTTGGATTTGAGCTCTGGTGACGATTGCTTAACCTACACTAATCAAATTCCTAATATTAACTTTTGATCAAACACTATACTTTAGCCTAATGAACCCTAACCTGAAACCCTCATCCTATATCTTTGACAAAATAAAGCCCTGGGGTGGTATTCTGAGATTTATTTTATCTTGATTTTAGTGAAAAGATTTTAATTGTCATAACAAATTTCAAATTGCAACATTTCATTGGTGTTTGCGCAGATGAATTCCGCGTACGCAGCCACTTTTGCGCAGGCATTAACCAATGATGCGCCATAAGCGTACATTTTGTTTCACTAAAATCAAGATAAAATAAATCTCAGAATACCACCCCTGAGCAATTGCAACCAGATCACCTAGAAATGTAGCATTAACAAAGGATCAGTTTAGCTGTGTGAATGGGGCATAGATGCAAAGAATGAGCTCACTGTGACATAAACCAAGAATGGCATGTACTTGGGGAGCAGTTAGAGGCAATGGGCCATAGCAATTAATGACATAATGACTCCCATCGATATCTATTACTACATGCTCTTAGTAGGACATGATTTGGTGCATTAGGCTCAATGCAACTTTAACCAGCCTGTTGAGGCCTCCATTTAGCCTCATGGCTTGCAGTAGAAAAATGAAGCTTGCATTTCTTTTCTTAAACCAAAAAATATTCAACGAAAATGAACAGTATGGGTGGTGAAAAGTCAATTAGAATAAAATGCATTACACATTATTATTGTTCTACTTGCATCAAAAGATACACATGGGAGATATTTTGATTTTCCGTCCATGATTTCCAATGAATGTCAGTGTCCTGAAATGAACACCAGATTGCAGCTATATAGAACTTTACCCTAGGATCCTTCTTTGCCCAGCGGCATAGTAATCTCAGGGGTCCATACAAAATCACAGACACACAGCCCACTCTTGGTTCTACATACAACATGTACAAACGTCTGCTGCACATTGACATCATTGGAATTTAAGTACATATAAATAATCTTTTTACATCTCATTTACTTTGGATTCCACCTGCATGAGGAAAAAAGCAGCTTATACCCTTTTCAAACCAGATTACCGACTTGACTTCCCTGATGAAAACCTCCAAATTTTACGAGCACAGATTCCTTAGGTTACTGGGAGAAGTACAGGAGCACCTTTCAGACCGACCTCACTTCCCCAGGAAAGTTGACATTGGTTATGAATTCAACATTCAATCGGCCGGAAGTCACGTCAGATTCAGTGTTTGTCTTTTCGCGTGGGATTTTAAAATGAAAGTCGATGCGACGACATGGGATCATAGTGTGACTGGCCGGAATTGACAATCTCTGAAGTATTTCAACGGGGAAGTTCTCCGCCAACCTTTCTAACCGACCATTTACCCGCTGATACTCTCTTTCCCTGCGTAAGTTCTCCACATTGGTAGGTGGACAAGTTACGCAGGGAAGTTCTTCGGCTTCACGTGGGTAACTTTTCCCCTTGTTCTTTCAGACCGGACCTTTCCCCACGTAACTCTGAACTTATGCAGGGAACTTCCCCGGGTAAGTGCTTGGTTTGAAAGGGGTATTAGTGATTGCTAGTATCTTGCTAATCATCAACTAAAATCAAAGAAATCTGATGAAAAGTTTTTTGGGGAATACCAGAGCTTAACATTGGCTTTAAGTTAACTATTTGATACATCACAGGTACAAGTGGTGTAACAATAATACTCATAATCACAATAATCATTAAAACAACCATAATAATAAAAACAGCAACAATAACACAACTGCATCAATATGTTGGAAACTATAAAAAAAGACTATATTTTCTGACTTTTGGTTTGATTTGGAATGATCTTACTGAAGATCTGTTGTGAGTTTGAGAGTTGTTACATGAACAAGTGATGCATCAAAGAGTGTTCTATCTAAATCCTCAGCCATTCTGTCTAGGTGCATGGAACCTGCAAGTGACTGGCAAAACTTTTTTTCATTTCTTGAAGGTGTGTGTGTGTGTGGGCGCATGAGCGTGGGTGTGTGTATGTATGTGAGGTTGCTGAACAATGAACCAAATCAAATACAGTTCAGCCAAGAACATTCCCAAACCTTGAGGTTAAACTATAACACTAATGTGAATCAAACTCAAGAGTGATTTGTAAAATTTGGCTTGAAAATATATTGTCCTGTATAATGTATTGAAATGGCACCATGAAAAATTCCTTATACTGCATAAGCCTACACATACTAGCAAGGAACAGTATCATAAATCTGAGAAAGTAGTGAATACACTTTTACAACCAATATCTACTTCAACACAGTCCTATCCATGCAAGATGATGATTTAAATGAACCTTTCAATCACCCTAATTCCTACCAGATATTGGTTTGCATTCATCTTAACACAGATCAAATCTTTTTCAACTACAATATCAACACCGATAGCATTGTTTGTTCAAGGCCAACTCTAGAATCGCCTCTTACTTCACACAAAACACAGCAGAACTCATCCAATCATATATGAATTATACGGCTCATAATATCAACATTTCTTATTCATCAAGCAGCTAAATGACTTTGAATCTTTCTGAAGCTGCAATACACATAAAAGATCTCGTGACTACTACACACTCATAGCTCACTAGTATCCAGTAGCTACTCTTTCAAATGAACAAATCTTTTTGATACCATATTTAACATTTACATCAAGAGATGCCAACCTTGATCACTCCAAAAAGTAAAAAGCTGAATTTATAAAGCAAACATTGTACTTTAAAACAGAAATTAATTTTAAGACATAACCATAAACTTTTAATTATTAACTCTTGGAAAACGTGGCAATACATGGGCTGCTATGAATAATAAATAATACAGTATGTTGGTAAAGGTCAAGGATCAGGTAAAAATTCTTGGGGTGTCTAGAAGGTTGAAGAACAAGTAGTTGGTTTTAGACTGATGAAAGTCTGTTTCCTGCTTTCCTGCTTAAAAGGATTTTGTAACATTTCAAGCTGAAACTGGGTCCTCTTGGTTGTATTGTGCATATCATTTAGTGAATCCTTTAAATGAATAATTACAAGTTTCCAATTAAAACCATAGCACAATATACTTTTCAGTGATGGATAAATCATTAAAAATCGACAATAATATGTAATTTCTTGAAAATTTTGAAATGATCTGCATACATGTTGATGAATAATGATCTCATAGCAATTAATGAAGAGGGCAAATATTTGCAAAATTTCTCAGAAAAATGATCTCTAACTTCTAAAACTTCTTATCATAAAGATATGCCTATATGATTCATCTCAAACTTTCACTAATAAGTTTCAATAATTCTTCTGATTCCACTCAAGGGAATCTTTAATGAAGGGGGGGGGGGAGGAGGGTTGATTCCCCATTGTGCTTTAATAATATTGATGATATCAAAGTAATGTCTTTCTACAATGTAAAAGAATCAATGTGAACATGATATGAGTGCAGTGAGGTACAGGTGTAAATGGTATGTATGGAATGCTTGCAGACCCATAATAGCACTCAAGTGGTGCTGAAGGCCAACCACTTGTCATATTTCACATGTTTGTCTTGTACGTATTAATGCACTCTGTCATGGGGCTCAATATCAAATGTACAAGGTGAGAATTGAACATATTGAACCCACATTTTCAATTCTTTCTCCAGTCTTTATTTCGTCATTACCTTCTCAAGTCTTCATCACGCTTGAGTTGAGCTAGTAAGCACCAGATGACATGTTGACTTTGACAAGTGCATAAAAGGCTTGATAACTCAATAACAAGTTGTGGTTAATACGTGAATAGTCTCATTTGAAGACTATCTAAAGCCCACCGCACACTATACAATCAGTATGCGATTTGATTTCAGAAGAAAATGTAAGAGCATTTTATATAAACATTTGAACATGTAAAATACTTGTGATTAAGGTTCTAAATAGTCATACAAATAGTAAAAATGAAAATACCGCCTATTGCGAGCTCCCTAGTCGGAGGAAAGGCCAAATCGGCACCACGTCGTAGTGACGTCAGAGCAGTCGTACGATTGTCTACAATTTTAAACTGATTCGGCCTTATTCCGGGTATAAGGCTGACAGCGCACTAAAATCCTATGTTTAGTATTCATATTACTGTTCAGAACCTGAATCAGGGAGATTTTATCTGTTAAAATGCCAATATTTAATGCTATTGCGAGTTATGTCCAAAATTGGATTGCAGTCGATCGTATAGTGTGCAGTGGGCTTAATATAAATCAGTATTAAAGGAAGTATCACATAAGCCACATTCTCCTAACAGATTTGTGCAGGCTATATTTCAGACATTGGAAATAGAAAATAGTCAAACAATACGATTTAACATTTTGAGATGGTCATGAATGTAGTTGAACTGTCCATCATTTTGTCTAAAAATGTAAGAAAAACATCTATGAAACGTTCAATAAACTTTATGAGAAACACTCAGTACTCAACAAAGGAAAAGATTTAGGTTGATTTTCAACAGGAATTCTATTAACGTTTATATTTAAGAAAACTAATAAATATCATCACAACTAGAAGAGTGATTTCCAAGGAATTTCAAACCACTATCAAGATCAATTTTTCATGCTTCCAATACCTCTCTTTCAGTGATTTTTCAATACATAATGTATCTTTAAAAAGGCAAATTTCATTTTTAAAATCAAACACATAATATGTAGTGACTCAAGCAACACTACCAACAATGCTGCAAGTACATATGCTCATAAATCGGAAAGTCAGTGGACTAATTAGGATAAATCTTAAATACTAGAATATTCCCATTGAGCAACATCTGTAAGGCAATTATTCTTCTTGTGCATGACAATACCTATCTCTGGGGTATATGCTAAAAAAAAATGTTTTGTGGGTATATTCACAATATATGATTAATCCATAATATGCACATCAAAATAGAGTAATAACTACTTGGATATTAACTTGAGTGCTTAGTGCATGGCAAGAGGGGGGGGGGGGGGGGGATGGATCAGTGACTTCTCTTTACTTTTAACAATTCTTGTATGTCACTCCGGAGTACATATAGATTGTTTGAGATATACAGGTATTTACATTTTATCCTAGCTGTGTATGCATGAAGATTCAATCATAGTTGCAAAAGGGCTCACAACTCATCACCCTCAAATTCTGAATAGATTAGAAGCACAATGAGGGCACATAGATGATCCTTACCATGCCTATTCAAAAATCAATATTTTAGTACTATATTTGTTCTTTCCATCCATCACAATTTGCACCTTGCAACAATTTGTTTTCTTTCTTAACCTCAGTACCCTAGAACAAAATGCTAGATGCAGAACAAGGGGCAAGATGTTTGCTTCTGTCACATTGTGCTACAAGACCATGAACATTTTGACAGCTGAGAGGCAAAAGGACAGTAACACTATATTCAAGTGAGTCACTGCCCTGCTCTTCTCAGAAGACAATTTGTGAGTCTTGAACACTGAGGTATAACATTCTCTAGCAGTGGCAGGATATTTCAATTTCCACTGGTATTGGAGACTCCTAGATCAGCAGCACAAGACAAGAGAAAGATTTATAGCAGGAAACACAAGTCTAAACAAGAAGACATATTCCAAACAAACACATCAATAAAAATTACATGTAGACTATATATGAAAATTCTGAAATACATACATCATTCATCTTCTTGTCCTCCTAAACCCAAACTACACCTTCAAGTACAAGTATGTCATTTCAACTCAAGTTACTTCAAATAAAACAGAAACACATCATTGAAAGCTTGAGAAAAATTGGCTATCAAGAAGTGAGTAATTCTTTTATGAAAATTTCTCTCCATCAGTTCACATTATTTGCAGTATTTCTGTGGACGAGACAATGGAAAATAGATCTCACATGAAATCTTTAAAGTTGCAGATAGTGTGATCTTCATGTTTTAAGAAATGGCTCACTGCCTCATCACTTTGTTTTCTAAAACTGTCATTGATCTGTTTCTTCTATATTTTGACTTAATTCCAAACAATGTCATGATAGATTTCTGTTGTACTCTTCTCACATGTTACAAAAGATATGGTGTTTTGTTGTTTTTTTTTCATTTTAAATTAATTATAATCTGTATATTTGTTCCTTTAAATCTGACATTTTTAAAAATCTATATCATCTCATCCTATACTAGAAGACTTACATTTCTAATCCTCTATTCCTTTGATTTCCATCATATTCACAATTCATTTTTCATTCCTCATTTATCCCATATAAATTTTGTAGTCATCATCAGATTGAGCTGATGGAGGATGATGTTTGCAGCAGTCTAATGTATTTATTTGATTCATTATATACCAAACAAGCTTGATTGCTTGGAGATGAGCAGACACGAACACGGTTTATTTCCTAGACGTCAATTTCTTGGAACCACTCATGGAAAAAGATAAGAATGCTTGTCAATGCAAATTGCAGTGTATTGATCTATTCCTACCCTCTGGTAGAGAAGCTTTCTTTAGACACAGATATACAGGTACATATTTCAAGACTGACAAGAAAGCTGAACTTCAAAAAATATAGTCAATTAGCAGATTAAAAAAATGTATTGTTAATATCACAAATTTGAAGAAATATGTGCTATAAGCTACTGAAGGTACCAAGCAGATTTTGGGGGTATAACCATATACCATATCCTCACTCACAAAATTTTGCTTCACCCTAAATATTTGTTAGGGTTTCAGGCCTACAGCCCTACCAGTATTATTGGGGTAAGCTTAGCCTATTTTGTTTTCACACTGGCCAGTATTCTGAACTCTGGTTTAACTTAAACAGTGGTCTAAGTGAGGTTTAAACCAGGTTTAAACCTGCCCTTTAAACCAGCCTTTTAGAAAATCACATTCTGAAATCTGGTTTAAAGGAGAAGTCCACTCTGATTACAAGTTGGTGTTAAAAGAAGCAGAACAATTAAAGAAACAGAACAGTGAAGGTTTGAGAAAAATACGATAAAAAATAAGAAAGTTATGAATTTTCGAAGTTGTAATCAATCAAACGCAAATTGGCAACTCCATGACGTATCTCGCGAGCTCCTCTCCCATTTGCCCTGAACCCTAAAAATCATTAATTTCCATTTTCTCTAAAGAAAATATTTGATCATACATGCACCTTGGATATAATCATTGCTGATATATTTTTACACAAAACCTGTATGAAACAAATCTATCCCTTCATCAAAAAATAAGAAAATGAATTTTCTGTACTGACAAAATGGACAGAAGCTTGCAAGATACATCAGTAAGTTGCCAATTTGTGTTTGATTGATTACAACTTCAAAAATTCATAACTTTCTTATTTCTTACCGGATTTTACTCAAACTTTCATTAATCTGTTTCTCCCATTTTTCTTCTTAATACCTGGGTGGACTTTCCCTTTAACATAAAGGACAATCCAACCTTGGTAATAAGATGATTTGTGTGAAAGCAGAAGAATAAGAAAAACAGGATAGTGAAAGTTTGAAAGAAATCGGACAAGGAATATGAAAGTTGTGAATGTTCAAAAAATAAGATCACTACATCCATGTGAATCTCAAATTGGTGAGTCGATTGTAACATACTTGCAGACAACTATCCTGTTTGTCGTACACAAAAATATCATTAATTTGTGTTTTTCTCCGAAGCGCCTTTACCCTTGGGGCAGTACTCAGAATATATTGGAGATAGAATATTTTTATAGGTCCTCATGAAAGAAAAAGTTCCTACTGAGTAGTCATTTTGTGTGTTGGAGCAAATTGGGGAGTTGTCTGCAAATATCGTAATGTCACCAGTTGTGGAGGGGTTTGACAGTTTTGGATAAATACTTTTCAGAAAATACCATATTTTGAGGAATCGCCCACCATCGATGCTGAAAGTGCTTGTGAATAAAATCCACCTAAAACATTGCACCTTGCTTCTATGCCGCGAAAGTTACTGCGGCACTTCTGCAGGGCTTTTTCTGCTCCAGTGGCACCGCACATTGCACCAGTGGTGACACACCCTTCGCAAATGATATTGGGAAGGATTAATCTAAGATAAATTAATAAAATAAATGTTGTAGGAATGGCGCGTCACGACTGGAGCAAAGCATTCTCAGCAAGACAGCCAACTTTGAACAAAGATAACTTATTTCCAAAGTATTTTTCATGCAAAAAAAAATTGTCTGCCCAACATCTACAGAACTTAAACTCTGTTACAATCAAAACAGAAAATAAGGTAAAGATTATTTATTTTGTTTCAGTCTGCTAAAGAGGAAGTTCTTGTTTTACAAAAAAATTAGCAGAACATAAAAAAGCCCCTGTGGATGATTCTCTTTGGCAACGAACTTTGCCTGCCGTCATTCTTTGCGTGATCGGCAGCAAGCAAAACGTCGCATAGTTGTTCCTTATTTATTTTGGTACAATATCTGCGAGCCGTTTATTTCGCTGCGGAGAGAATAGGGCAGCTGACACGGCATTGCAGCAATGAAGCTGTATTACAAGGGCTCCACGACGGGTGACATTACAGTACATCACGGTGACATTATCTATTTGGCCAATTTGAAATTCCTGTATGGGGGTCCGCTATTCATAGAAAACCGCTATTCATTTAACACGCGTTATGAATAGTGGTCCTTCTGAATGGATGTCCTTATGAATAGCGAGGTAATTTGTCTATGGTTTGCTCGCTATTCAGGACCACTATTCGTACAAAACCGCTATATGGATAGCGGTCCTTATGAATAAGTGGTCCTTAGAACAGCAGGAATTTTCATAGCTCCAGTTAGGGAAATGGTTCGTGACTAAAATTTTAAGTGAGAAAAGCAAAAGAAATACATGTAGTCCAGGGTTAGTGCAGGACTAAGAAAAGTGAGTGTGAAAGGCATACTGTTAGCCTCAGATATGAAATGATTTTGGTCGGCTTAAAAAAACATCACTTGACACAAGATTAATCCACTTTCCAGATATGTCATGCATGTTTCACCAAAAGATGGATGTCAATATTGTGTACTTACATCTGTGCAATTTACTATGGCTAAATACTTTTAATAAGAAATAGAAATACCACTAGAGCAGATCTTTAAAATCAAAGTTTGCTTTGGAGACTTTGAAATGATAAAAGAGAGCTTCTGCATTGATGAATGATGATCTCTGGGCAATTGATGAAGAGGACAAATATTTGCAAAACTCCCCATCTCGGTTCTGGGAGATAATATTTGCAGCGTTCTCTGTTATAGACCACATAGTTCTAAAGGAGAGGAGAATAAAACTGCATATTCCACCACGGAGATATCAGAGAAAAAAGAGATTTTTAGAAAAAAAATGACCTTATAGATTTTTGCATACTCTACTACACTGATTACTTTTAAATTCCAACTATCTCATGTTTAATTCAGATATATCTTCTCTGGAGAAGCTAATAGATGAATGCTTGCTTACAGCATGGACCTTCTAGGTCCATGCTTACAGCAATCTTGCGTTCAGCTTGCCAATGTTTTCCAAGCTCATGTAAAGCTTGCCAAGAGCTAGACAGTAGACACAAGCTAATTTTTTGAAAAACATGCATATTAAGTCTGCTGCAAGATTATGATTATTTATTTTTATAGAGGTTTTTTTTATTAAATATGACAGCCACATAAGTACATATTTTGTTAAAACCATTTACTGGTAAAAGCAGACATAAAAATGAAGACATCTTAAACAAAAACACAGTCTAACAAATATTAATATTGAAAAATTGGGGTAATAATAAATTGTAAAGTGCACTGAAGTATTCACATAATGCGCTATATTATCATTAGTATTAATACTATCTTTATGACATAAGAAAAGGAATACATTGTGCTACCCCTTATGATCCCTCCTCCAGTAATTCGGTTATCCCTTACATGTTTGTAACACAAAGGGGACTTGGGTTTCCCATTTGTTGGCATTCTTAAAGTGATTGATTAACTTTGTGAAAAATTGTAAAATCAGCTCAAATGCCAGTGAATTGTGTGCAGTCCTCTAACTACATATATAATTAAGGATATGTGAAAGTATGAGAGAAAATGGAACCCGTTTACTATCCTAAAAAAGAGAAAATCGCGATCAATCGCTAGCGCAAGTCGCTCGGCTTCTTCGCTGCGCTGCAGTCACAAAAACCAAGCACCAGCGCTTGGCGATTTCAGAGCGGGTTTCCAGCCCGTACGGTATTCTGTGATAGAGCGAGGTATGCCAACCGTAAGAGTTCTTTAGGGTTCGGTGGTACTCTATCCCGACATCAGTGTTCAATCGTAAATATCTTGATATATAAACGACCGATCAGCTTATAAAACTCAGGCGATTCCTCTCTGAGCTAAAGGTTTGCAATTATGATTACAGCATTAGCTGGAACAGTAATTTTTTTTTCAATCCTGGGCAAAGTTAATCAATGCCTTTAAGAGTAGCAGATGATGAAAGAGGATACAACAGAAAGTTTCAAAAGATTGTGTTTTCAAGTTGTTTAGGTGTGATATGTTTTTAATTTCATTTAATAGCATTTTAAGCCTGCCTCATCACATTGCCTATAAATGGAATTGAAGATGCAGTGTACAATAATACAACCTTCCACAAGCTGAATTTTGTTGGTTGAATTTCACATAGCAAAACTTTGTAAATCTCTTTATTAGAACACTCAATAAAGAATCAAGGTTAACATACCATATGAACATTGTAGTCTGAGGACATTAAACAACAGTTCCATCATACACACATTTCTTTAAGTGCTACTTAATTCTCTTCATAAGATTTTTATCCTGTGTGTAATCCTTCTTTCACTATATGTCATCAAATTTCTATACTTCTATACAACGTTTCTGACTGAATGAACCGTATGTGGCTAGGAGAGGTGGGTCGTGCCTTTGTATTTAAGTTGGAACATGATCTTTTATAAACATACATTGACAATGATCCACTTAGCTGGTCCTTGCTCCCTCCTGAATCAATATTGAATGCTTCAATAAAAAGATCTAGCAATTCAATCCCAAGGCTGCATGGAAATAAATATTGCGATTACTGCATAGTAATCAAGAACAATTGAGGCAAAACATATGCTACCTAATTTGATACAGAATCCATGAGACGTGTAACCAATAATGGATCAAACCTAAGATTAGTATTTATAATGAAAATTGGTAACAGTACTATGTGGAACAACAAAAATCAGTCCTGATATAGCACAATGTAACCAACTGGACAGATTTTGCAGTTACACATGGGTAGCAATGTTACCCACTTCCTTTATAAACTGTAGATCCCTGTTCAAAATAAGCTATTTGTGTTATAAAATGCAGATCAGAAGTTTGAAGCAAAACTATCAGCACAAAAAGGGCCAAAATCTCAACAGCCACTGTTTGAAAGAGTACACCATATATTCTACATTCAGCTTGAGCTCATGAAAGCAATATAAACACACACAACTGTGAGCATGGGAAAAGTGGGAATACCTTCATCTTCACAGAGATGCCACTTCTCTCACCTCAGGAATGGATTGGAATATTCCTGTCTTGTTAAATTCCTACTATTTTTAAGATTCAAAACTGGTGAACAATGGTTAATATCAAATAATTTCTTTTTAGTCATGTTGTTGAAGTAAAAAACCTCCAGCAGTCACAGAATATAAAGTTAATTATTCCAATCAAAGTTGGGATCATCTGCCCAGCTGGACAAATTTGTTTTCCCCTTTGATATTCAGTGTTCTAATGAGAATTCCCAATGAACAATCCTTTGTACACACTCCGAATTTTGGTACTAGTTTAAATCCAGATTTGAAAAAAATCCTTGATAAACATTTTGTAACATTCACACCCACCTAACCCAACAGAAATCCAACAGATTTTCTCACGCCACGTTCACTTCTTTTTTACATTAAATGTCATGCTCTCCAACCAGAGGGAATGAGTGGCCACTAATTGATTTCTTGAAATTTGCTTTCACACCATCTCTGCTACCAACAAATCATCCTACAAATGAAGGAAGTACCCCTTATACCTTGTCAGGTTCCGTATATATTTTTAGGAGTGAACAGCATCTGTTCACTCCACCAAAATTGTTTCTTCTATTTTCTGATCAGGATTTTTACATGATTAGTAATGGTCATAATCACGATGTGTGCAGTGTTTAGTGTACATAAATAAATTCTTAAGCCAAAAAAGGTCACTTAAAATTGTCAAAAGATTCTCAATACACATCATCTACGTGGATATGAAATTCTTTGGTATAAGTTTAAAGTGACATCTTTTTCATGAGCTAGGAGAGAATTCTCATAAATGTGAGATCAGAATAACTTGTAAACAAGGTGGTACAAGGCTGGTGTAAACAACCTTGTTTCAAATATTGAACATCTATAATCAGCAGCACATCAGTGTTAAATGGAAGCAATTTTCTTTCATTATATTTTGTATGCCTGAGTGAAACAATATCTCCTGGATTTTTGTTTGCCCTTTCACAAGGGAGACCTTTCAAACTCAGAACACTGAAGGTTTTTTTTTAATTAATTTAAAATTACATATGTTTTCCATCCATTTTATTGCTCTGATTTTCTGGGTATGAATAAAATTGCATCTCTGGTTTTCTGTTAAGATATTACTTTCAGGAAAAATGACATGAACATACCTTGTATTCTGAGAAGGTACCATACACACAACACGTCTGAAGTCCAAGAAATAAACACATGCAGGCTATCCAACAAATTCTCTCCATTCTCATATCTTTGGGATGTAAGACAGTTCAATAAATATATTTTGAGTATGATCAGCTCAGAGTGATGTCCTGCTTGAGATGAAATATTCCAAGGTATAGTGTCCGCTTCCACGCTTACATCCTCATCTTGAACTTGTGCTCAGTCACATAATCCCATCATCCAATAAAATGAAATAAAGTGATGCAGCAAATATCACATATTTATCTTCCTGGCTGCAGAGAATAAAAACTGAATCCAAATGTGAATCAATTATATCCAGAATATGCTTTGAGAGGTTGTGTGTATGATAGGAGTGGATTAGGAGCAGATGATATGAGAAGCAGCATGGCTCAAACTGCTTCAACTCCACTGTAAAATGGCTGATAAAGAGAGCTCTAGAGACTAACCAGTCTGGTAGGATGGACTGTAGAGCTAAGGACAGCCCACTCTATCTCAATCGACCAGTAAGTGAGCTCGGTATGTTGACCTAGATCTGAGCAATATGTACACACAAACCACTGCATTGACTAGTCTCATTATACAGACTCTATTGACAAAAACAGAGATGAGTAAATGACACTTTTCCTTCCTGAAGAATAGGGCCTACCCATATATAAATATAAAGAGAGGAAGAGTATGTGTGTGTGTGTGTGTGAGAGAGAGAGAGAGAGAGAGAGAGAGAGAGAGAGAGAGAGAGAGAGAGAGAGAGAGAGAGAGAAGCCCAGTTGGAACTTCATTCTATACACATCCAAGTTATAGAACCTGGGTAGGAACAATATATGACAATATCAATTACATACAGCACATCCTGATATCATTTTCTTGTAATTTTGACAGTAGATTTTTTATTTTTGTATTATCAATGCCACAAATGACACTATTTGTGCCATTTAAAACTACTATTATTTGCTTAATAATGATGCATTATTTCAGAGAGAAGAGAACCTACTATTAGCAAATTGATAAGTTTAGCAAAGTTCTTTGATTAGAATAATGACCAATATAAGAAACATGATCTTCACTTGGAATAATCCACATAGCTTCACATTTTGGGTATTTGATTACCCAGCAACAAAGAGCCTTCAAAACAATTCAAGGGCCAGACAAATTTTGGCAGAAATCACATGTTGGAAATAAGAATCAAATAAAACTTTGGAAGGAAAAAAAATGAAACAAGTAAAAGCAATGAAACAAGTAAAAGCAATGAGACTTGACACAATCACAAATTAAAATCCATTTGATATAACATTTCATGCTCTACAGCCAAATTAAAGGGGCTATGAGTTTGAACAGATAATTTTTTAACTGCGTATATTGCAATAGAGTATGTAGCACTGGTTACTAACAATTATCAAAATACTTCTTCTTTTGTGTGTTTCAACAACAACAACAAAAATTGCTATTTTGTAATTCACAACTTTGTAGAAAACTTTCACAATACATTAGGAGATCTGAAGAACAAACTAAAGCTAAGTAGAGAATATTATTTTATTTTAAAAAATCATATATATATATATATATATATATAAGTTTGCAATCTCATCGACTTTTCATTCCATTTCTTTTGAGCTTATTTATTATCGTCCATGAAGGAGGATTTATACAGTATATTTAACTATATAATTGAGTGTGAGTAAGTCTTTAAGATTAGTGTTGGATTATAACACCAATATGCTGTCAATAAAAGGAGCAGAAAGCCTTTTAAAATTTACCTCACATGTGTTTTTTCAAAGTTTACAATAAATTTTGTCAGTGATGTAATTGAACTTGAAATGCATGAAGAATGTTTGTGCATGGTAACCTTAATAAGTTCACAAGCACAAGAAAACTTCAAAATGCTAATTGTTGGCTGCATTTGTGTGCTGTTTGAACATAGATTCAAAATGTGCAACAGAAATGCACTATCCTCATTATCATTGTCTCTTTATGCCCATGCCACATTTTAAAAAATGGGGTCAAATGTAGAGCCTCCTTAAACAATAAATGCCTCCTTAAACAATAAATGCAACCTTATCTGTGTTTTTCAAACCAATTAAAATTTTCAACATTGCAATTCATAAAAAAAAAAACACTAGCTGTTTTTATCTGTGAGGAAAGGGCTGACAAAAGACTAGCTGAATGTGATGTGTCATTGGGTAAAGATCAATTAGGTAGTTAGTTCACACGAAAGATACCAGGAACCCTTTAAAGGTAATGTCAAATTCTAAAAGCAACAATAACAACAACAACAAACAATAATAATATTGCTCTCACATCATTCCATGTAAATCAAGATATCTATGCACCAAATATTTTTTGCAATCCATCCATGAGGTAGGGTCCATGGTGTAAATAACCGGGTCGGCTCGCTATTCATAAGACCCACTATTCATAGAAAACCGCTATTCATTTAACACGCGTTATGAACAGTGGTCCTTATGAATAGTTATGAATAGTGGTCCTTATGAATGGAAGTCCTTATGAATAGCGAAGTAATTTGTCCATGGTTTGCTCACTATTTAGAAGGATTGCTATTCATACAAAATTGCTATTCATACAAAACCACTATTCATTTAGTCATGTGTTATGGATAGCGGTCCTTATGAGTAAGTGGTCCTTATGAATAGCGGTCCTTATGACTATATAGCGAGGTTACCCCTAAATAACTACAATAAACTCTTTTGTGTTCTATCCTTCATCAATGCAGTCATGACTTTGTTCTTTGTCTTTGAGTAGCAACAGAACACAAAATTGGCGACGAGGATGGGATACCTCTCGTAGAATACGTCGGCAAGGATAGAACACAAAATACTCCACAACTCAGCTAGAACTCAACTCCATCTATACTGAAGCTTCCCGTATAACCTGTACAATGCATGCACACACTCCTGTGTATTGGTAACCAAACATGCATAGCAGGGACTGCACACAAGTAAACAAGATTTAATTTAGACCTGGATCTAGGATTCAATTATTCAGTTTATATATCATTTTCTTCATTAAGCCACTTATGAAGACACAAATTCCAGCAGCTTTTAGCATCGTCCTTTATCAAATGAAAGCCAAGAAATATGACAAATTGCTTTTTGAGGTTTAGCAAAACATCACCTTCAATTAAGATCCTCTTTAATTAGGTTGTAGACAAGAATTATCTATAATCATAGAACACACAATGTCTACTAGAAAAGAGTTATCAACTGGGTGCTTTGAAAAAAAAATCATGACAAATAGCAACTTATCACAGAATTTACATACACGTTGTCTGATAAGAAAAAAGTCATCAACTGGGTGCTTAAAAAAATAATGATAAACAATTCAAACAGTAACCATTTTCGAAGGGTCCGTTCAACTTTATTTGCAAGAAAAGACTTACAACACTACATGTAGTTACAATGAAGTACATGGCTACATCTTATTCATTTAGTATACAGCAGGACAAAGAATCCAGCATTTGGAGCCCAATTTTCTGTTTTGATTTTATCCCCCAAACCTTTTGTCAGGTGTCTGTTTTAATTGAAAAAGGTAAAAATACTTATAATTCAGAGCTTCTGTATGGTGTTTTCTTTTCCAAAGAGAGACATGACAGTTGACCAATAGCCTACAAGACCTGACAACTTTTCTGAGGATTAACAAGTCTGATGGTCTTACAGGATGTCAGTATCATGGCTGTTCGTCACCTGGGCGGCAGCCCTCCTGAAGTGGAAAATAGAACAAGTCAGTAGTAAGTGGTGTAAAGTAATACAGACCCTGATCTACATTCACATCAAGGTACAATATCATTATCATAGACAAAGTAAGACAAAGTCTAATTCTAGAGTAGTCTCCACCATGATCTGTCCTTGAGAATGTAAGGAAAATACTACTGATGAGGTAATGGAACTAATATCTACATATATATCATATCTCAATCATAGTCATCTCAAAGTAAACATTAAAAGCTGCAACAATTACAAAGGTTGGGGTTACAATGTGGAAAACTTAAACCAAGAAAACAAGCAAATCATCTAATCTTTCACTATACTGTTGAATTGGCCTATCAAGGATGTAATTAGCTCACATTCTTGAATCTGAAGTTTTGCAGGAGAGAACATGTCAGGAAATAGATTTTTGCCTGCACAAATTCAAATTAAAGGTATTGGTATTAAACAAATTTATAAAACTTTTGGATGCCACATACAGAGAGAGAGAAAGAAGGTCATATCATTATTTTAAAAAGAAATATCTTTATTTAATGCACTGATGTTACAATCAAGCTATTCTGATTTGCACACTTGAAATATGATAGTATTCAATCATGTGCAATTTTGCAATAGCCTATACTACAAAATGCAGGTAAAGGTTCAAGAATTCCTCATACTGAAATAACAGCTGCAAATCCCCTTGCAATTTAGTTTGTCTATCCTTTCTTGTCTTGTCAAGTACCATGCGTCCCCATTCTTGTGGCAATCTTTGTCTTCGTTCTGTAATGTTTTCCTTCTCCCGTTCAGTTCTTCCCTTCCTATAGCTTCCTTTCCCCTTCTTTCATTAATTCCTCCTTCCTCCCTTCTACTATCATTTTATTCTACATGTCTGTAAATTATTTATTAACAGGGGCCTATCCACAACAAGCCTTGCTTTACTTTCAGCCCCTCCAAGTCTTTGAATTACTCTTTTTATTTTCTAATTCTTTCATTATTGTGACATATCTGTTCTTGAATTATATAATGGATTTCTATTATTCCAGAATGTATAATTTGTATTGTGATTGATTTATGGAAATAAAACTAAACTGAAACTGAAATGCAGCTTTTGTGAAGTGTCATCTAGAGCTGAGTGACATCACCTTGCAGAGTAATCTTGGACATTCTTATTTATTTTTGAGCTCACTAAAAACTGCACTTGTGGAGATTTAAAGATAATTCCTGTTTTCTTTCACATTCCATACATGAAATTTGAAGTTTTGATCAAATGTTCTTATCCTTATGGTATCTTTCCTACAGAAACTTCTTTTCTATAAGCCATAATCAGAATATGGCAGATTTCACATTACGATTCCAGCCCTACGCCTGATTAGATCAAAATTAACATCTTTATGCCACGTTACTTTCATCTCTTCGCAAAATGACATGATTTCTATCAGACCATGTGACCATACGATATAATCACAATACATCTGCATCATGTAATATGTTATATCCTTCTAGCAAGATAAACAGTTATCATGATCTCATTGAAATTATTTGAATATTACAAGAAATTACACTTTCCATATAAAACACACTATCACTTATTACAGTTGTGACCTCCTAATTTCAGTTTTAATATTACCTCTCTATCATAATCCTCTATACAATAATAGCGAGTTTGGACCAACTGTTCGGTAGTTAATCTCTCTCTCCCTCTCTTTCTCTATTACAATAGTTACTATTAATGTGACAATTATACTAAAAAAAATTCTCTTAACAGAGAGAAGGGAGTAAGACGTGGAAAAAAATGTTTCATGTAATTTTTAGTTTGATGCTTGATAATTCTATGGTTTTGAATTTTTCATTCTTATTCAATAAAGCAAATATGCACAGTATTTCCATGTTCCTATTTGAAAGGAAGAACAGAAAAATACCCATTCACTGTTGAGATGTTCATATCTACGGTATATAGTTTTAAGTAAACAAAAGGTATATTTTGATTACCTGGCTACTATAAACCTTTCCTTCTCTTTGGTTTATTCTTTCATTATTATCCCTGTCAATCTGTATATATTGTATTTCATATAAACAGGAGTTTATAAGTTACCAAAAGTTGAATATGAATGTTACTGTTATATTTACAATTACTAAACAAAACATGGCTTTAAATGCACCAATATTGCATTGTCATAATTTACAGACATACATGCAGGGAATAATGAAAACACAGGAAAAGAATGATATATGATCTACTCTAAACAAATGTTTGTCCTTTAGAAGAAGATAGGAAAATATTCTCAGCAGATGTGATGTTTCACTCTTCACTTTGGTCTGAAGAACACAATATACAACTGAAAATTATCTATGAGCCACTTAGAAATATGACCTTAATTGACCTGGAATGAGCAATGTTTAAACTTTTATCCTGTTTTTTCTTATAACCTGTTCAGACTACATGCAAATTATACGACATTCTTTTTTTAAAAACCCATTATATAAAGAATCATTGTATACAGAGAGGAGTTTACAGAGTGAAATACAACATTGTATAGTATAAAGAAACTGGTTTGGGGGAAGTCAGCTGACACCATGTTTTGTATCGGGTTAAACTGTACATGTACGTCATGGACAGAGATGGAGCATACAAAACTACAGCTGATTCTTATGGTTTTTGTACGATACAACATTCAGACTACAAGGGGATGCTGATTCTTTATCAAGTTTTCATTTGAAACGATACTCAAACATACGTTATAGGATGTTCAGACAAACATTCACAACTTTATTTCAAACTTTCACGATCCTGTTTCTCTTATTTTTCTGCTTTTACAAAACTTCACAGCAGCTTAGAATTCTCCCTATCGCATATAGCCGATATCAGCCGATATCGGGGACAATGATGTTGGCACATATATTTCCGGTTCCAGTCTATAGCTATAGGCGAGCATACACTGATATTTCCTTGCTTTTTTCGTGCGTGATTGTTCTGCTGAAAACACGTTTTGCATCGTCGGCTCAACATCCCACATTGGGTGGCTTCACAGAAGAATCCCATTTAAATATCAACTGTATAAAATCACGATTATTTGCTAGATTAGGAACAAAAGGGAGTTTTTGCTAGGCTGACCACGTCTTCTAACACATTGTCAATGACGCTCCGGCCGGACCCGGAAGCTCAGTTGCCAGCAATCACATGCCCAAAAATTAGAGCGCCGCATGCGTTCGGATTCGGAGAGCTATATGCGATACGGAGAATTGCTTGTATCTTGATATTTATCAAATGAAGTTGGAGAAATCTGATGAAAATTTCTGAAGCTTTGATACAAAAATTAGAAATAGGTTTAATATTTGTAATTATGGTTTGAAATTATGGTTTGAAGGCTCTTTCCATTGCTGTGTTCTAAATACATTCCACTGTTTTATTCCTCACTCATCACAGAGGTCACTAAACAAAGACAGTGATTTCTGCCAAAAATTAAGAAATGAAAAGTAGTACTTAGGTCCTGCCATAGAAGTTTCAGGGTTTGTTTCACGGTTTATTGCATCTAGTCCATTTGACAGTTCTATTTAGCTTAGCCTGTATTAAACCTTAAAAAGTTCTTTCCGTTGAAGTTTTTTTGTTGATTTGTGATCCTATGTGGTCTCCAAACAATTTCAGCTTTGTTGCCGAAAAAATCAACTCTGGGCAATTTGCATAATTTGCATAAATCTAAATGGCCCCTTCGAAACAATATTCACCAACAAAAGACAGCTTACGCAGAATGTGTCAACTGATCTATGTACTATTCTATATGCTTGTTTCATTAATCAGAATAGATCGCGTTTAAAGTGTTTGATATTTTGAGACAATATATTTACTGACTTTTTTGGTTTGTTTGTGAAACTTTTAATGAGATGAAAAAAGGGATGCAGGGCTGACTATATGTTCAATATGTGCAATTTATGTTACCACACTTTTTTTAAGCTTGTACATATCTTGTGATGTGAAATTTAGAGATTAGGTAGTTTTGAAGGCACTTTCAGATTAGATAATACTGTCACATTTTCTGAAATTTGAACCAAACTGGCTTCACTCATCAGTTTGTAAAACCTGTGACCAAATCAGATCATAACTAGAATTCAGAACAAGAATCAGAACAACAGAATGTGGGGAGACAGAGAAAGACATTGAACAGATGAGAGAGATCAGGGAGCAAATATTCCCCTGACCATGACTGCCATACTTAAACTGCCAATTATGATGACACCCTAATATGAGGAAAAGATCCTTGCTTCAAACTTGAACTCTAACCTCCAATGGTGGCTCTTGACCTCATGTCATTTCTGAGAAGCACAAAACAATGAGACTATCTTCAATCAAACTCTTAGCTGGCTACCAGACAAGGTCTAAGTTAACCCTTATCATTCCAAAATCTATAACAACTGTTTAAATGGCATTAATAACCAAGTAAAATTGTACGTGTAAATCAGTGTACACCCCCTTTAGCATTGTATTATATAATTTAGAAACATATATTCTGTTGATAATAATGAAGTACATCCTATACAGTACTTCAGAACTAAAAAAAAAAGTCAATAGGGATTGGTATTTAGGCATTTAGTGGCAACAATTTGAAAACCAAAAGAAAGGTACCATGTCAAGACTTAATAGTGTATATGATTATCAATATTTGGTTTTAATTCTTGAAAATCAATCCATTTCCATTTAGTATTCAATCAACAAAAAATATTCAAATAATTTTTGTAATGATGTAACTCATCAACAAATTCAGAGAGAAAAACAGCATGGAAATTATGAATGCATTTTCCTCTTGTTTTTTTGTTTTTGTTTTTTTTTTTGGGGGGGGGTAAAATATGTTCCAATTTCTCTGCAGTAGCACCAATTAAACAACTCAGGCTAAATCTAAACATTTAAGTTATGAGCTTCTGTACTTAAACAATCCTTAAAAGTGCACCAAAGCTCAATTTAAAATAGTTTCTCTTTTTAGATGCTAATCCACAAACTAAAATAGAGGAAACTAACTTCTATTTATTTGTGGTTTACCTGGGCACAAAAAGGCCCAGACCTGGAAAGGGTTGAAAATTTACCAGAAACAACAAGAAAAATTGTTACTTTAGAAAAAAAAGCAAGATCTTGTCAGATAGAACCATTAGGATGTCGCAAATAAATAAGAGGATCAGAACTGCGATCAGATATGGATTCAGATTTAGAATAGAAAGAGAAAGCCAAATTCCAATTAGTCAAAGGAAGGCAAATTACAGTGTTGCTATGACAAAACAACAAAGGCTTTAGTTTTTACAACATTCAGGGTGTCTTTTTTCAAAGATTTGAACCAGTTTCATACTCATGTGTAAACAAACTATCTTTATTTCTACTATTTTTTCTCCTTGGATGCCTTTCATTTCTCTTTTTATTAATAAACCATAACATTCCAAAAAATGATCTTAACAATAACATTACATGATTGGCTGGCATACTAATTAATGGATCAGCTATAATAATAATAATAATGGTGAATGGTGAAAACTTATAGAGTGCACACACCGTCCAAGGAAGCTCATGGCGCTAGCCCAGCAACAGTTGTCTATAATCCAGGTATACTACAAATTTATGTTATAATTGGATTTTTAGTACTAAAAACTTAAAACTATACAACTATTTTTTTAAAAAACACTATACAACAAGTAATAGGTTGATGGATTTATTAATCATTCAATGATTGATTGGTTTGGTATTTAACTGACTTTATATGCAGTAAATATCCATGACACTGTTAAAGAGTCCTATATATACTGTCATGAGACAACATGAGAAATTTAATCCACCTAAATCAAGCAATCAGAAAATTAGGCTTTTTACAGCACTGCATGTTTACACACAGACCCGCCTCGCGGGTTCAACGCGCAAGCCGAGTCTAACTCTGAAAGAAAGAAAAGAAGATGAGAGAAGAAAAAAAACAACAACACAGAAATGCATTTATAAGGAAAGAAAGGAAAGATGAGAGAAGAAAAAATAAAGAAAACATGTAAGGAAAAGGAAAGACGAGAGAAGGAAAAACAAAGAAATGCATAAGGAAAGAAAGAAAAGAAGATGAGAGAATAAAAAACAAAGAAATACATAGGGAATGATAGAAAAAAGAAGATGAATGAAGCAAATCTTCCAGGATCAACACAGTGGGAGATTAAACTGCTGTTTCGTCTAATCCCCTATCTAGAATTTAAGTTTTAATCTATCTGGAAAAGCAGCTCACAGGTTATATTGTAATAACTTTAATGTTCTCATTGAAAATGCTAATTGCAGACCATGTTGCAACTCCAATATTCTGATAAAAACAGCTACTAACAGGCCATGTTCTATTAAACTTCAATGTTTCAACTATTACACATAATCATCTTAAGAATTCTGCCTAAAACATGACATGTGATATCAGTTGTAGCATAGAGAGGTAGCCCATAAATACGACCCTATACACAAACTCACCATACAGTCAAGTGTCAGAGAAATTTTTTTCTTATGCGGCATGACATCAAAGCCTTGAAGGGAATTGTTTGCTGAAGACAGACATAAAGCACAAACATCATATTCCAATCTTGTAGTCACAAATCATATTTCTTGTTATACTGGCACCCAATGAGCTTAAATAAAGAAGAATAGTGTGCCAAGAAGACAAACAATCATGCTTCAAGAAAGTCCATATGTCAAGCAAAATTTGGCAGTATGCTTAGGAAATGTGATATTTCATTTTCATTAGTATTTTGGCAACGTGACAACTCAGTTGAGATTTCATGGTCAGTATGTTACAATACTTTTGATACAAGGAAGAAAAAATCTCAAATCGACGATTGTAAGAATGCTCCATGTTTTAG